>CM021700.1:71196888-71213312 GCA_011074415.1 Stictonetta naevosa | reverse complement strand
TATATAAATAAATATATATATATATATAAAACTACTATATATAAAAAGGAAATAAAGACACTACACTTAGTGTAGTGTCTTTATTTCTTTTTTATATATAGTAGTTTTATATATATATATATATTTATTTATATAAAGCGCCTATCACGGTATTCATAAACACTCTTTGGAACCACTCTGACGGCAGGGGTAAAGACACTTTACTTACCTACTGTATTACTACTTAAAGACACTTACTTACCTACTGTATTACATGTTATTTGATGAGGGATAATATGATTGTTTTGGCTGGCTACTATGGCCATTAAATTGAAGAGAATCATACCAAAGAGTTATTTTCTTCTGTCCCACAACATACAGGATGAGGAGGTTAGTAAAAGATCAGGCATGACTTCATGTTACTCTCTTCACTTGTTCAGTGCAAAGATTAGTCGACAGGGAGTAAAAAAGCAGACATACCTGTCTCTAGCATTACACCATGGTTTGTATGTAGAAGATACAGTGATTTTTAGCTGAGTGATGCCTTTGTGGAAATGGTGGGCATATCTCCAGATTAGAGTCCTGGCACCTCATATCACACTGTCTGGGTATAAAAAGCAAGTGGGACTTGCAGCCAGACCAGGAAAATGTTCTTATCATTCTGCATATGAAAATTTAACACATTTGCTATTGTTGATTTGTTTTGTGTAAAACTGCTTGCTTCTATTTTTTATTTTTATTTTTTTTAGGTGGTAGGAAACTGAGAAGAAAATACTTTGAACAATTTTCTTCCATTTTTATATTGGGAGGTTAACATCTGCATCTCTGATCATTTTGATTATTTCATTTGAAGTTTCAGAAGACTGAAAGTATTTCCACAAAGAAGTATGCACCATGTGAAACAATACTTCTTGCATCTTCTTCCAAATACTGAACTTACATGATTCAATTTTAAAAGTGTACCAGATGTAGACTGTACCAAATATAGTAGTGCAATTCTCTGGGTTCTTCCAAATACCCTTGACTTTTCTATTTTTAGAGGATGAACATGTGTAGTGCTCTAATTGAATGTCTGAACTAATTTCTGATTTTATTGATACCAAGTTCCCAATAGTCTACCTCTAGTTGTGTCCTCGAAGAAACACCTATTTAACAAAGGCATGTAGCAGCTCACTACTGTAATGATCCCTCAAGAGGAATTTATTTTTTAATTAAGTGAAGCAGTGTGTTTGCTCTTCCTATATAGCTGATTAATCAGGGCTTTGTTACTTGTGTAGAGGAAAGAGACTAAATTAAATACACCTTTAATTAGATGATAGGGAATTGACCTTTGCTGTCATCTGGAGGGCAATATATAAACACAACCATTGAGGGGATTGTTCCAGAGAGGTTAGATAATAGCCTTTAAAAGACATCTTAAGTATTGGCAGATTGGTGTTAAGAAGCCTATCCCACGTGACTGAATGAGGTTCATGGAAACTGTTGAAGGTACTGCTAGATTAATAATGATCAGGTTTGATAAAGTATCTAGTGTAACACAGTTTACCACTTTAGAAATATTAAATGATCTTCAGGTCTCCTGATGTTAAAGTCTTTCATAAAATATATGGTTTATCTAAGTATCACTGTTATTTTCCCGAACATCTTCGTCAGCAATTTAGGCAATGAAGGAAGATCACTTGGTAGAAATAACACTAAGAGATTTATAGTAAAATTTCAGTGCAGTGAAGTCAGTAGCAAAAATAGCAGTTATTTGTAGGAGAGAAATTTCATACAAGATCTTCCTACTCCATCTCTCTTGCAGTATAATCTTTTTGTCTGTGCTTCATTCAAATAGGTAACGATTGTTTTGTCAGTAAAGTCCTTGTGCTGGAATAAACAGATCTGAGAATACGTCTTAGCAAGTACAAGACTAGGGAACAAAGTGACTCTATCAGTGTGCTGGTGACTCAAACCTAGGAAGTGTCTTTACATATCATTCCAAACAACAGAATTATGACCTGATATGACCTTTTAACCCCCTGCATCTCCGGAAAAAAAGTACTTAGTAAGAAAGTTATTACATATTGTACATTAATGAGGTAGCATATTTTATTTTAGGAACTTATATTGATAGAGACACTTAGAAAGCATTTATGTTCTCACAAATAGAACAAATATGAGTTTTATTAATTGAGAGTAAAAAGTGTTTTCATGTTATTTTTTTTTAATAAGAAAAATATTGTGTAAAGCAATTTAATAGATTCTTCCTCTACCATTCAATTAGGTGAAGGAATATTACTTCAACTATTACATTATCTTTTCTTTCCTATGGCCTTTTGATTAAATGGGTATGTGGTCTCTATTCTCAGGACAACAAGGGGAATTAACCTCAGTGATTTTTTCAGGTGACTCTGCATCATTTCTGCCTTAGGCACCACTCTAGGGATACAACTAGAAGGTAATTATCTCAACACTAGGGAAGGGAAGTTAATGAATTGGAAAGCAGTATTGAAATACAGTCTTTACCAACTAACATACACATTTAACAGCTCTATGAAATAATGCCCTTGGAAAGCCCACTGTAATAACGGTAGAGTTTCAAAAGAAAGCTCCATAGATAGTTCCTTAGGTCTTTCATTTTTGAAATTGCATATCAACCTTCAGATGTGATGTCATGAAATCATACAAAGTGACATTCCAGAGCAACCTTCCATACTCTTTGTTGGGCTAAAGGTCACAATGGGATTAAGGTGGATCCTGTTTACTTTATGAATTACATTATATGGTTTACAACCAGTGACTGGACTGGGCTGTGTTGGTTTGACTGTCTATTTTACCTCGAGTAATAATCAAGTCTTTCAGATACCCACGTCTTTTGAGCAAATTGCTCTTGACTTTTTCATATTAATTTGCTTTCTTGAGAAAACAGAAACACAGATCTTTTAAAATGGCAACAGATATTTACAGAAAATTTACAGAGAATACAGTTAAATAACTTTCAGCCCATAACTAAGTGTAGGAGAGAACTCGCTCTCTGTTTTCTGCTAAGAAATACATCTGGTGTGTTGGATGGAGACAGAGATAAGTGACTTACACTTTGTATACATTGTAGGAAGAAGTCCTTATTTTCATTTGAGATGCCAAAAGATACAAACCACTAAGGCAGGCAGCTGCAGAATCTGAACCTGAATAAAGCTGTGGCCCTGTCTCACCACCCCCAATTTGTAGGGAAGAGGAATATGCTTCTCTGTTGATTCCTCTTCCAGACAGTACATGACCAGGCTGCTATACCAGGCTGCACTCAGCTAGTGAAATCTGTCTAGTTTACGTCTACTGCCAAAAACGAGCAGATTATCTTTTGCTTTCTGGAAGAAGAGGAGAACCTCCTCTGGAAGTCCCCATCAATGGAGTTTTCAAGGTGCAAATGGACAAGGCAGATAATCTCATTTTAGCATCCTTTTCTACAAAAGGTTCTATCAGATGATCTTTTGAGGTCCCTTCCAACATATTCAATGATTTTATGATTCTACTTTGTAAGTAATATTCCTTCTTGGAGGAATCTGCTGTGAAATTTGCTTTCCTGGATACCAGCACATAGATGGATCTGTTCTGTCACCAGTTTGCACTTGTAAGTCTCTGATTTGTGAGCTGATATCTTGCAATGGCAGGGCCAGGTTGTGTGCCAAGTTTCATTTTAGGTCTCTTTCCCATGTAGCTAATTACAGCAAGTCTGTTCATCTTCCATCTGGCACGAGTTTTAAATTGTGCTGTTGAAACTTCAGGAAGTTCAAGTGTAGACAATGTCACAAAAGTGTAAGCAATGTTATAGAAGAGATAATGTCTCCGCTATGAGATGTCCATAAACCAAGATATTGCCTAAACCTGGGCTCAGAGCTGCTTGTCTGTTCTGAACCTACTTGTTCATGTGAAGGTCCTATTGCACATAAAGTCTCAGTGCAGAACTCTACAGAACAGTCTTTTCATATCCATGACCACTTCAATGAATGAGTTTTACTCCATTGCTTCTGACATATTCGTTTCTGGGCTAGGATGGTCAGGCCTGTCTTCTGTATGACAGGAGACATAACCTTACCTTTCATTCTGTAAAAGAAGATGAGTGTATTGCTCATTTGTCTTACATGGTAATTCTGAGAATGTGACCATCTCTGGATAAAAAGAGACTATTTTTGTGCCTTATTTCTCTCTCTTTCATCCCCAACAAGTATGGGCATAATTTGATATAAGGAAAAGCCACACTGAACAGTTACATATTTAAACCCTTATTACTATATTATAATAAGCATACCTCATGGACAAACAGAATTCTGAGTTTGCTTTAGCAACTGCATCCTACCAACAGATTGGTTCATATTTTGGGAACTGTCTTCCCACTTTAGTTCCTTCTGTTCATAGATTTTCAGAAATAACAACTTAGCTTGTGATTTATTGCTTCTAAGTATTTTCTCTACCATATCAATTAAATAAATACACATTAAACATAATGATAATTGGCTGATGCTCCTCTGGGTTCACTCTCTGTTCTGTGCAGTTCACACAATTCATATTTGTAGATTATGATGATGAACAATCAAGGTTGTAGAAGAATTTTGCTTACCATCAACATATTTCAGCCGCTATTAGTGACAGTGTTTTGCTGAACTGAAGAACTGAATGTCCATAAACCACCTGTACTTTATGGAAGTTTAGATTTAGCATTTGAAATGGTTACCTCAACAACTACTTTTAAGAACTAAAATTATGTTGCCTTTGATTGACACTTTTGATAGTAAAGAAACTGTCATTTCCATAGAAGGATGTAGACATTTATTTCTGTTATTGTTTCCAAGACAAATTGTAGATAAAGAAGAAATTAGATTCTCTTATGCTTTTATCAGTCTCTGTTAGTGGTAAAATACCTATGTATTTCCCCACACATTTCCTATTATCAGGAAATAATAACAGAAATAGTGTTATGGATGACAACTCTTTTCCTCTTTTGAACTAATCTGTACTTTACACATTATGAACTAATCTATATCTTACACATTTCTAATAAAAGTGAAATAATACTTTGAGAAGTTACTCCTCAAAATGTCTGGGAGAGGACAATCTCAATTACCATTTATATTTTATTTCTTGGCCTCTTCATGAATTTTATTTAAACTGTATCAGGAAAAGTATTTTTTAAAATATCTAACTATGTAAATTTAATCAGATGTGGAAGTCAGGAGGACGAAAATATCTTCCTATGTTAGACATATTATCTATAACATTTTTAAAGGAGATTTTGTGAACGAATTCATTGATGCTGGTAAGCCAGAAAATAATCTACATATTATACATTCATGTTATATTTTTATTTTACCTGTTGTGATTAAAAAGGGTTAAAATCTTTTTTTTTTTTTCCACACAAATTCATAGAGCTTAAAATACAGTTCACAAACACAAAACAATGTGCTTTGCATCAAAATAAAAATAAATAAAAATAAAATTTAAAATAGTAAAAGTAAAAATGAAAGTAAAAATAGAAGTAAAAAATAAAAAAATAAAAAATAAAATCATGCACTAGGCAGGTTGTCCCCATGCGTGTTTGCTCTAACACTGTTTGCCTTTTATTTTTATTTTTTTCAACAATGTTGACTTATGTTCCCCTTGTAATCCATTATTAACTGCATTCCTTTCTGCAGAACTGCTGTCTAGGCAATCATTCCTGATCCCATGTCATGCAATTGATTATGCTATATATGTGCACTTTTCCTTGCTGAAGTATAGTATTATTCCTTTCTCAGTCTGTTTCCCCTATTTGTCAAGATGGTATTGAATTCCAAAGCTGCTCTCTAGCATAGTAGCAGTATATGCCAGGGTGATATCACATTCTGATTTAGTGAGAATCATCTCTCTTCCACCATTGGTGTCTTTAATAAATTTATAATTCATACCAGAACAAGTGAAGAACTGCGCAAAACCACACTTTGTTTCCTTCCATTTTGATCAACAATTTAACCAACAATATCCATTCTCTGCTAGCAATTTTACAAACAGTTTTGCAATCTGTAATATTTAATCTGTAATAATCTCTTTCAGCTGGCTTGATTAACCATGCCCAGACTGACATTACAGTGGTCAATGACTCCTCAGCTCCCACACCACAACTCAATGTAGAGATAAGCCTGCAACATCCCCTCTTTAAGCTCTCCAAAATAAATGATAACAAATCTGAGATTTCCTGACCCCATTCTTTAAGGTCATAGTGAAATTTAACAGGTTTAGCCATTCAAAAACATTTAAGTTATATAAATATCCTGTATCCTGTTGCTTCATTTCTTTCTTTGCCCCCACTTTTTTTTTTTTTTCAAGAAAAAAACAAAACAAAACAAACAAAAACAAACATGGAAATGAATATGTGCTTAGAGCTAAAAGAAGACCAGACATGCCACATATAGCATTTCTATTGCTCTGTGAAACTTGGATCTTTTGTTATTACTAGGCTATATTAACAATTTAAGATAATTTCCAGATATAAAACATGAGGCAGAATAGCTGTGAAATGATGAGCTCTCCTGTGAAGTTGCTTCACTTCACACTCAGGAATGTATTCATTTTATCACGACAAGAGGGCAGCACAGCTAAGCTAAAATATTGTTTTAGTGTTGATAAGGTTTAGCCTTATCCCATTAATCCATTTCCAGTAATCTTGTAGATAGAAGGTACTAGAGAGTAGCCTCAAAGATGGGTGGAAAGTGATATTATTGCTGCACACTTGCCAAGAAAATGCCTTTAAATGCTTTGCGTATGTAAAGGACTGTGGAAATGTTAAAAATTATCACTATACTCTAAGTATGGGATCTGGGTACAGTGGTGGTGTTCAAGCGGGCTAACAAGCTACAGTCTTCCATGGCTGCTGAGAGCCTATTTACCTAACTTTTATCCTATTTGAAAGATGATTTCAGGATCAGGACTTGTATCGCGACCTTCCGGATCACCGTTATTTGTGGAAAAACATAGACATTCTTACAGCATCACTTTCCAATCTCAGAAAATTTTTATACTTCAAAGAAGATATTTGCAATGCTGATATACAGAAAGAATTTCAGGAATATTTTATTAAGATATTATCAAGATTTTATTAAGACCAGGATCATCCATTTACCATTGTCTTTGAAAAGACAAATGTGAAACATCTGTAATTGCCACCATACCTTTTCATATCTTATTAGCCCACTGTTTATGTTGTAAAACAACAGATTGTATGATTTTTTCCCTCCCCAACCCCCCCTTGCCCCCACAAACTTTCTGTTTGCCACCTTCACTGTGTTAGTCTTTTTTCCTAAAGGCAAGATGCTTATATAGCTGTGATATCAGTTGGGATCCTTTAATCTGGTAGCTACCTTAGTCCTTCTTGCAGGACTAATTCTTGGAATTACGTTTTGTTTTCTTTACTAATGATACAGAATTATGTCAAATGATACAGAATTATGTCAGAGGATTAAATTGTTGGGTTTTGCCCTATCAGGTGGTTAATTTGCCAGTTATTTTTAGTATATGCATTAAAACAGATATCCCTGTAAGGTTACCCAAATGAGTAAATCATAAACCATAGTTTAGAGGAAAAAGCGCTTCCTTTTCTTTTTCTTTCTTTCTTTCTTTCTTTCTTTTTTTTTTTTTTTTTAAACCTTTTCCTCCTCTTTTGGTCCCAGCTGTTTATTAATTTAAAGGAATATAGAGATTATCTTATTACTGACATGCCATTTTTGGTGTGTCTAGAGGCAACATTTGAGTGACATAATTGAACTTGGTACTGAGACTGTTTTAATTACATTCATTTTAATTATATACAGTATATTTTAATTACTTAGACTGAGACAGAGGGATTTCTATCTATTAAAATTGTCTGTAATGCATTTGCATAATGGGACCCTATTTCTGTGTGTTAGTGTTATGTTCTTGATGGCTTCATTATTGGTGGAAGGTAGATTTTTATTAAATTTCATTTCCATTTTTGTTTTTAGTAAGCATATTGGAAATGCACCCAAGTCTTTCCTTCTCCTGAACTGAAAAGACACATTTTAAAACAAATATTCAAATTAGATGAAAAATAAAGTAAGCTTCCTCTTCGTGTGTTACTTAATGCCTCTGTCAGACATGGAATTCCAAGGACTGAACTGGGAAATCAGTTTAAGCTTTTTCAAAACACCTGAGGAGCATTCATGTGTAATAGATGAATAACGTCTTACCTTTCTGCTTCACCACAAAAAGTGCATGGCTATGGTCAAATGCATATTGACAAGGGACATATATTTACCAGCAAACATATATTTACCAGCAAACAGATGTTTTATGTCTGTTTACCAGACATATATTTACCAGCAAACAGATTTCCCAAAGGGAAATATTTAATCTCTGCTACCTTTCTAAAATTCTGTTTTTATATCCCTGCTGTGGCCCAGGCCACATGTACCTTCTTTGTGCACTGTGGTAACTTCTCTTGAGTCTCTTTATATTTTATTTATGTTTGGTCTTCAAAATGCAGAACTTAATGAAGTTTGGGGTGGTCAGATGGACTAACCCATCTAATCTGATTAAATGAGAACACACCTTTTCCACCAGGTGGACATTTTCCCTTTCCAGTTCAGGTGACTGCTTCCTCCATTTATCTTTGACCTAAATCATTTTTACAGAACTGAATAGGACAGTATTTTCATAGGTAAACTGGTGTGCTTGAGGAAAAGTGGCATTCTTTTCCAGTATGGTGCTGGTGATGTGAAGCTGGACGTAGCAAACATTAACCTTGAATCAGAAACAGATAAGGTAGTTTAGTCTTTAAATTCATAGAATACTAAACTGCACCAAATTATACACCAAATTACAAGAGCTGGTCAGATGTTTTCTATTGAGATTTTATTGGCAGTAAATGATTAAGGAAAAAATCTGTTCCTTGCCTCTCTGAAAAATCTTGATTTTGGTACTTTCTAATATTAGGAATTAATTTATGATGTAATAAATGTAATCTGTATTTTAATTAATTCAATATGTAATAAGAAAACATATGCTGGGCCTGATCTAGTACGAAGCAAAATAAATCTTTTCAATTAAAAGAAATAAAATATTTAAATTCAAATTAGTTTAAGAAAATATTCATAGGCATTTTTCCTTAACTCATTGCCATCCTAGTAGTAGTTTGAGTCCCTTTCTACCTTATCAGCCATACTCCCTGAAGCAGTGTATTCCGCATTATGTAGTGTGGTTTTGCTCTGACTAAGGTTTGCACTGTGAATTATAAGAAACATATTACTATGGATGCATTTTGGAAGAGATGATTTCTCCATAACGCCTGGCTCAGATAGAAAACAGGCCTCATAGGAAAAGGTATCCTCCTATGGTAGAACACAATGAATGTTGTCCTTTTTCACATTTAGAAAACTTGCTTTTAGGAATCCCAAACTGAATTTAATTTGGAACTTCTACCCTGTAAAGTGTATTTTGTACTCCAAAATACTGTTTTAATTTGGGAAAGTCAAGCTGTTAATGTGACAGAACTGTCCTTGCAAAAGAGTGAATCATGAATTATTGGAAAAGACTATAAAAACTTTGTGTTTAATTTGTTAGTTATTCCTTTGGCTCTAATAGTGAACAGCTCCAGCAGCAGTGAAAACTTCCAACACTATTGTTAGGGCTTTTTCATCTTTTTGCTGTGATCATTAATTAACACTACTGAATTATGTCTTCCACTTTTATCACTCAGACATTTAATAACATGCTTTAATTTTGTCTAAACTGAATTAATGTTTGTGAGGTGTTGACCCTGGCTAGACACTGAGTTCCCATCCAGCACTTTCCACACCCCCATGGGGCTAGAAAACAGGAAAAAAAAAACACAGGCAAGATAAAGAAAGGGAGGTAAATCAACAATTACCATCATGCAGAAAACAGATTTGACTTGGGAAAAATGGTCTTCATTTGTTGTATTTTTTAATTATTGGTGCATTCTGGCCTCTTCTCACAGAGGCTGCCCCTGCAGCCACTCTGCTGCCAACAGCTTGCCAGGGACACCCAGTACAATCGTCAGCAAAATCTGTCACTTGAAAGCACGATAACATTTTCCTATCACTTACTAGAGAGTACATGGTTCAGTGAACATATCTGGTAAGAGCCAGTATGGATTCAGCTGACACCCACCACTGTTTGCACCTGCTCTTACACCACCACAATTGCTCTCTCACTCCCCCTGAAGGGGGAAGAAAGTATGATGGAAAGAAAAAAAGGCTCATGGGTTGAGACAAGTATAATTTAATTAAAAGGAAAAGGAAGAGGGAAAACAAACAAACAAACAAACAAAAATGAAGCAAAGGCTGCATGGAAGCACAGAGAGAAGAAAAAAATATTTTCTACTTCCCATGAACAAGCGATGTTTGGCCACGTCCTAAGAGGCAGGGCCTCAATACACGTAGCGGTTGTTTTGTATTGGCGTGTATTGGCGGCCTCAATACACGTGTCCGCTACGTGTATTGACGGCCTCAATACACGTAGCGGACAGATGTCTTCATAAAAAGAGCCTCTCCTTCCCCTTTCCCACTTCTTATTGCTGAGTGTGACACCACAAGGTATTGGAATATCCCTTTGGTTGGTTTAGGTCAGCTGCCCTGCTGGTGTCCCCTCCTCATCTCTTGCCCGCCCCCAGCCTGCTGGCTCTAGGGGGGGTTTGGAAGGAGTCTTGGTGCTGTGCTGGCTCTGCTTGGCAATAGACACAACATTGGTGTGATACCAAAGCTGGTCTAGCTACAAGTACAGAGCACAGCACTATGTGGGCTGCTGCAGGGAAAGTTAACTCCATCCCAGCCAGAGCCAACACAAACATGTATCTGAAGTGGCCTCAGAGAAATATGAGAGGGATGCACCTCTGCAAGGCATAACCTCATGCTCCTGCTTCATGGACAATAAATGTATTTCACATTTACATTTATATGGAAGTGTGCATTTTAATAGTCTATACAGCTTCTGTAACAGTCTATACTACTACTCATATACTCTACATCAGAAAATTGTGCTGGTTCACGCAGCGAAATTTAGTACGATAATCAAAGAGAATATAGATTTTTATAAAATTAAACCATTACACTGTCTTGTGAATTTAAACTTGGGAGTTGCAGCTGCAGAGGTATAAGTGCATGTAATGAATGTGTTACAGTAAAACTCTCTGTAATGTTCTTTACGTAGGCTGTGCCCTTGAATACAGCATTGAAGCTCTGTCTTAAATCTCAGATGGTGCTTCTTTGCTCAGTGTACTTCCTAAAACAGACAAAATCAGAAGGAATCTTACTTTTCACCCTCGGTATGTTCTGATGACTAGTAAGGATCAGGATCTGGCTAAGGCTGTGGAGAATAGTTGATGCAAGAAGAAAAGTGTGTGAAAAAAATCTCACACAGCAGAAACGATACATAAGAAGAATGGAAAAAAGATGTGTGGAGTCTGAGGAGGACTGGATGAACTGAGGTGCATAGAAAATGGAAAATTAGAATTAGAGTGAATCAGAAGCAAGAAGAATGAAATAACTTCATTAAAGAGGAAAGACTCCCTGTCCTTACACTGACTGCTATTTTTTCAGTATCTCCATTTTGCATAGACTTTAATAAAGTCAGTGCTGTACAGACTGGTGTAGAAGTCTTTAGGTACATGTGTCTCAAAACAGAATTATATTGCAAGGCCTAGCTGGACCCTTAAAAAACCACCCTTGATTAGAACTCAGGATTCACGTTACAGAACAGCTAACAAAACAGAAGTTAAACTTTATTGTCACCTTCTTTTCTTATTACTTGAATTGCTTGAATATTCTGTTAGTTTGGATGAAGACAAAACTCTTCATCCATTAACTGTGGTCCTCAGGAGAGAGGGGAAATCTGAAATGACTAGCGCAAGAGCTAATGATGGTTAACGTTCTGTGCTGCTCACCTCTTACTGAATACATATTTCCATAATATTTTCTCCAAATTATATCTATGTCTCAGTCTGGAAATCAATTCTAAATTGTTTTCAAGATGTCTGTCATGGGTTGTACTGTGGCAGTATTTAATCTGTTGCTCTTCTCAGGATGAATTCCCACCTCAGAAATGAAGTTGGAAAGATTTTGTTCTTATAGAAGACCATCTAGTTTGAACCCCCCTGCCATGGTCAGGGATGTCACCCGCTAGATCAGGTTCCCAGGGACTTGTCTAACTCGGTCTTGAACACCTCTAGGGATGGGGCATCCACAGCTTCTATGGATTACCTATTCCAGTGCTTCTCCACCTTCTGAGTGAAGAATTTCCTCCTAACATCTAATCGAAATCGCCACTCTTTTAGCTTAAAACCAATTCCCCTTGTCCTATCATTATCTGCCCATGCAAAAATTTGCACTCCATCTTTTTTGTAAACCCCTTTAAGTACTGAAACTTCTCTCTGGAGCCCTCTCTTCTTCAGGCTGAACATCCCTAGCTTTTCTTCACAGGAGAGGTGCTCCAGCCCTCCCATCATCTTTGTGGCCTTCCTTTGGACCTCGTCTAACAGTTCCACATCCTTCTTGTGCTGGGGGCCCCAGAGCTGGATGCAGCATTCCAGGTGGGGCTTCACAAGGGTAGAACAGAAGGGGACAATAACCTCCCTTGAGCTGCTGGCCATTCCTCTGTTCATGCAGCCCAGGATGTAGTTGATCTTGGCTTCAAGTGCATGCTGCTGGCTCATGTCAAGCTTTTTGTCCATCAGAGCCCCCAAGTCATCCTCTGCAGGTCTGCTCTCTATGAGTTCTTCTCCAAGTCTGTCCTCATGTCTGGGGTTGCCCCAACTTAGGTGCAACACTGTGCACTTAGACTTTTTGAGACTCATTATGTTCACATGGGCCCACTTCTCAAACTCATCTACACCTCTCTGGATGGCATCCTTTCCTTCTGTTGTACAGAATGCACCACTCAGCTTGGTGTCAATTGCAATCTTGTTGAGGGTGCAAGGTTTTCACCTTGACTTTGTTTTGTTTTGTTTTCTTCTTCCAGATGGATTTTGCTCTTGCCTGTATTATAACCTGAATAGGAAGTAGGCACAGAGAGTGAGCTCATTTTTCAGCACTGATTTTTCTGCTCTATTTTGTTTTGCATTTGCTTACACCATTTACAAGACTGATAGCTCTGATCACTGAAGTGCTCTGAACTCTGAGCAGACAATCAAATCTGCAAATTTCATTTTACAGTCTCAATTAGAACTTAGTATTACCAATCAATTAAAGAATAAATAGAGATGTGCTGACTTATTTGGAAAATTAATGGTGTTGGCTGTGAAGGAGAGTGGACAGAGCAGGAGTCTGATGTCTGCCCTTGAGTAACTAAACCACTAAAACTGGGATTGGATTTGAGAACAGGTATAATGTCTGAAACAAAAACATTTTCTGGTACACTCACTCACATCAGTCATATTCCACCATTCACCCTGTTTCATGCCACAGCAGCACAACAGTATTTTTCCAGGTGGAGGATGCCTGAGCTGATTATTTTGGAAAACAAGTTGCCTGAGGATATTTTCTCATTGCTTGCATACGAAAAAGAACATTACATATGATTTATGTTGTCAAAAAGATACTTGCTGAGGCATAAAGGAATATATATAAAAAAGAAACAGTTCTCTTCAGCAATATATATATATGTAAGTAGACAATATCAAAATAGTCATGTATTTTTGAAAGGAGGTCAAACCACCAAATTCTCTAGGTTATGCTTTGATTAGTTCCACTGGATATTGTACTATTTGGCAATACCTAGGCAGGAAAAGATTGTTTGTCTCACAAAGCATAAGAAATTAAAAGAATTCAGTTCTTCTGAATTATTTGAATTGATAATATTGTTGATAATATTATTATTAGATTGATATTATTACTGTAATAATATTGATAATATTATTATATCAAAATATTATTAATATTGTGAAAATATTATTGTTGAAATGAACATATGAATAGAAAATATGATTTTCATATATTTCTCCAAAAGAAGTGGGAACCAAAACCATTTTGCCATGTTCCCAAATAGCCTAAAAGGTGAAGATAGACCTCAAGACCTCAAATAAAGCACCAGATCTAGCAGACATTTGGTTATACAGGGTGAAGTATCGTCAGTGTTATATAATCTTCACAGCCCAGAGACAAGAATGCTTGCCGGTCACATCCTAGAGAGTGTTCATAGCTGCTCAGTTTCTGGCCTTCAGCTGATTTTCAGCAGCTAGAAGCTCTCAGATATAGGAGATTTGGAAAGATCCCAGCAGGTGGCCAAGCTGCTGCTGCTCAATGAAGCTCAAGTCTGGTCACTAATTCAGGAAAAGCTGGCCGTGACCATGTGCTCCTCACATTTTACAGGTGCCTGGCCTATAGGGACTATGAGGTATCTCTCTGTCAGATACTTTATTGTGTAGAAGAGCTAGTTTTATTGAAAACTGATGTTATGAGAATCATAGAACAATCTAGGTTGGAAAAGATCTCCAAGATCAAGTCCAACCATTAACCTGGCCTACCAAGTCCCATCACTAAACCACGTCCCTTGGTGTCACATCCACACATCTTAAATGCCTTCATGAATAGGGACTCCATCACTTCCCCAGGCAGCCCTTTCCAGGGCTTTAAGTTTTAAAGGTTTAAGCACACTTTCCATGATTTTTATTTTATTTTATTTTATTTTATTTTATTTTATTTTATTTTATTTTATTTTATTTTATTTATTTTATTTTATTTTTTAATATCCAAACTAACTTCCCCTGGCCCTGGCTCAAGTTGAGACCATTTCCTTTTGTTATAATTACATGAAGAGTTTTAAGAGATCACATCCCTGATGAAATGCCATGCTGTCAGGAAATTCCCAAATGGACACAGTTGCCATCCTTAGAGTACAAGATCAAAAGAGAGTATAAATCATGTAACTGAATTGACTTTATATCTTAACTCCATTCTTAGCCAAGTATAAAATTTAGAAAAGGAAATATTTAGTAAGGTTTTCAGTAACGATATTTGTTAAGACATAACTGCAAATAATTTCTTCTTTACTGGTATAGTAATAAGGACTCACACAGATAAACAGAGGAGCAGACAACCTACAGATGCACCAGGTAAATGATGCTCTCTTCCCAAAACAACGTGGGTGCTCCTGGGCAGTGGCACTCTAAATTCCTGCAAACCACTTGACACTTTGAGTCACTGCCGTAGAGGAAGAAAGGACAAAGAAATCCTCTTATGTCTCTTGTTGAAACACTGCTGCACTCTTCTGTTTTATCCATAGTCCTTCTCATGGCTGAAGTGAGGACAAGATTAGTCTTTTAGCACATCCCAGTGGCTTGCACACAGGGAAATGAAAGAGTGCTCTTGCTATGATGTCTCATGAGAAATGTCATCTGATTGAGAGGTCTGATCAATACCAGAAAAAAAAAAAAAAAGAAATGAGAGCATTTAAGCATTATCTGTGATGAAATACTACAGCAGCATTTTCCACTACAAATCTTGAGGGTATGGATTACTTTTCTAACCATTGAAAACCATTTTTTTTTTTTTCTCAGAAAAAAAACACATTTTCCTGTCAAATTCTAGTTTCAAACAAATAAATTTCATCAGCTGTAGCTGCAAGTCATCACTGTTTGGCAGAACTCCTTGCTGGTTGTCCAGTACTCTGCATATCTGTGTTATGCTGATTCCAAAGAAGAGCTAAATGTTTCTCTTGGGCAGAGACTTCCAACAAAAAAGGTTAATCAAAAGTAGGGGAACAGATTGCAGGAAAAACATTGGATGCATCAGCCACACACGACTAAATTCTACTTTAAGGTTTGCTAGGACTGCTGACAGCAGTTTCTCCATTTTCATTCAGCTGTAGCTCAGCAGACTCTGACTGTTAGTACTTCAGTGCCACAGACACTTGTATAAAAACCACATTAAATTTAGGGTGTTTAAAGTAACTTTTTGGTGTATAAAGGGTCCTCCTAATGGGTTTCAAAGGGATGTTGAGTTTATTGTATTTTGAAACAGACACTTCAGAAAGGAAAGTAAGTTATGAACATGTCATCTGAAAATTATGGGGCTTTCTTGCTCATAAAATAAAGAACATTGTTTCCATGTCTTGAATTTAAAATAAGACATCTGTCTACAGTGCCTTGAGTCCAGTCTGCAAATAAAGGAAAATTATTTCCTTCAGTGCATATATTTAATAAACAAAACTGTACAAACAGAATTGCTAATGGAGATCCCCAGACCTGCAGAAATCACAAACAATGTATCTTACACAGATCACTATTAAAAAGTGACATTTTTATTTTTTTTTTCTCTTGGAAAATGTCAGGTGACATGTCAGCATCATTCTCCAGTAATATATATATATTTTTTTTCCCAAGTGCTGATAAAATTTAGCTTGTGGATTCCTAGGTTATTCTTTCTTTCTTTCTTTCTTTCTTTCTTTCTTTCTTTCTTTCTTTC
>CM021700.1:71059532-71187692 GCA_011074415.1 Stictonetta naevosa | reverse complement strand
AAAAAAAAAGAAACCGAAAAAAAAAGGAATTTCAAGCCTTGTAATGAATTTGGAATTCTCAAGCTTCCTCAATGCTTCTTTCTGTCATATTAATTGGAAGGAAAAAATAAGGAAGTATCTGGGATTTGTTCCATTCCAGATTACTTCTGAAGATGACAGACCTGGCTGAACAATGTGCAGTTCTCTGTCTGTAGGAGTCTGGTGTTCATGTTATTGCTCTCTACAAGTACCTGAAAGGAAGGTGTGGAGATCTGGGTGTCGGCCTCTTCTCACTGGTAACTACTGATAGGACTAGAAAGAATGGCCTCAAGTTGTGCCAGGGGAGGTTTAGATTGGAAATTAGGAGACATTTTTTCTCAGAAAGAGCAGTCAGGCATTGGAATGGGTTGCCCAGGGAGGTGGTGGCGTCACCGTCCCTGGGGGTATTCATGGACGTGGTGCTTAGAGACATGGTTTAGTGAGTGACCTTGGTAGTATGGTGATGGTTGGGCCAGATGATCTTGAGGGTCTTTTCCAACCTTAATGATTCTGTGATGTTCCAGCACTCTTCCCAGTACTCTTCTAAAGAAAGGCATGATCCCATCTGAATGGGAGACACAGCCAGGCTGCCCAGGGTCAGTGTTTTTGTTGCAGGACAGGCATTGTCTCTTTATTCTCAAAGACAAAATACCAAGGGTTATTTCAGCAAAGTGGTAAAATACTGGTTTAAAACATAATGCTTCCATCTCTATGGGACCTGGAAGACATCCATATGTTCCTTTATTGTCCACTGTACTTTTGTCAACTGTAGTCTGATGTTTTAATTCAGCCCTTGCAACTCCTTGCTGAACGCTTACATTTATTAGTTCAAGCTTTCTTTTACAAGTACAATTCTCTTTACAGCATCAGGCCCTTAGACAACCCTACATAACAAAAAATTATACAGGAAAAAAACCTACCAAACTATTTTATAGTACATATTTGCTAAATATTTTCGTCAAAATGAAAAGCAATTATTATGTGCCAAGAAAGCAATTAGAATAAGGAGCAGACATAGATGCTTTGCACCAGAATATTCTGTACTATTGATAAAATGTTTTGCTTTCTTCTGAATGGGAATTTCCCCCATCTGCATATGGCATGCATAGTTTCATCCCAGAATGACACACACAATTTCCATGACTGCGTATGTCTAATGTACACATTTCCATCACATATTTATATTGTGCATAAACTTGTGGAGTTCCTGAGATAATACAAATTCTTACATTCTTCATGCAGAATTTTCAACACTCCAGTTTTGAAAAATAAGTCTTTCCTCTTGAAAAATCTTTTTTTTTTTTTTTTTTTTTGTCTGTAAACACCATGAAAAAGAACTCTGAAATGGTGTCTTTAGATGCATCATTTTAATGAGCAAATTAAAATCCCATGATACTCGAACTCTTTTACTGTTATTTCTGCTGAGACTACAATATAAGTGTGTTTTATTGACCTTTCTCTCTCCCCCCCGCCCCCACCTTGCCCCCACTTCCCCATCAGGTAGTTCATTTTTCATGCCAGTCTGAAAAAGAGAAAAACAAGTAGCAAGTACTCAACAAGGACACTCAAACCTCAACTAAATAAAAGTTTTTTTTTTTTTTTTTTTTCCCCATACTCAAAACACATAAAATAAATAATTAAAAAATCCCTCTGTAACATTGTAAAGCTAGTCAGCCTTCTGACCTGTGCTCCTTTCTAACTTCTTGTTTACCATAGGCTCCTATTATTTTAGCTATGTAGTGGGATGTAGGATGTGAAAATGTATCCAAAGGTCTTTAAATGCCACTATGCTGTTTTGTATTTAGGTTCTCAAGCATTCATTAAAAAGTTATTAACTCTAAAATAACAATGTGTATGTTGCAAAGAGAAACCGATCCAACAGCAGAATTTATAATATAAAATAATTTATACCCAGATGTTATCTGAACGGCAAATTCAGACTTTTATGCCAAAATAATTTGCTTTGAATTTCAAAGTTTAAAAGATGTCAGTATACTTTCATTCCACACTTAACTTTAAACATAATGTTAAGTAATTCCTTAGAGAAACTCCCATCACCAGCAAACGTGTAGTCAAAAGTTTGAATCAGGCTGATCTTTCTTTGCTAAACCAACAGGATGGTTGATTGCTGGCAACAAATCTGTCATAAACGCATGGTGGAAAGCCTTTTTGGAGTGGAAAGAAACTAATATCAAAAGTAATATTATAGGCTTCTAATTCCTTTCTCTCCTTGTATTCTATAAAAGTATTGGCCAGAACACCTGAATTACTGTTAGTGAAGAGGATTTATAACATTAATTTACATACAACCTGTAATATGCATTGATGCTTTCTTAATCCCCTCATAATCTCACTGCTATTCTTTTATCCAGAACCTACCAGAATATGAGTAACTTCATTAGGCTTCCAGAAACCCGCCTGTGGGTAGTCTCTCAGCTGAGATTTTTTAGTATTATTTAAGCTATCTGAACACTGTAGGCAACAGGAGTAAAATAATCACCAGCAGCTGAGCTATATTTGTTTATCTCTGCTCATCCAGTATTTAGATCACATTCTCAGCAAGGGACTACCAAATAGTTTCTCTGTCTGTATGGGACAGGGGAATATCTTACAGTTCTGCCATCTACTCCAAAGAGTAGCACATATATCACCTTCTGATTTCTGTTCCTAGAAGAAAGATGAGTTGTCTGGTTCCTCAGTGGCATTCTTCAGCTGATGTGCCTCGGCAGGCCTTGCTTCTCTGAGAGTCATTGCATGGTCTGCTCTTTCTCTATTCCCCAAACCTTCATGAATGGCATGAAACTGTCTGCTGTTCATTTTAAATTCTATCACGTTTTCCCTATTTGGTAGATTGCTCCTGGAAATTCTACTTCAGATACTACATCCCTAGCACAGTGAAATTAATATACTCAACTCTTGTACTGTAACAGCAGAAATCAATTAAGATTTTTTAACATGTTACATAGAGAGAACATTGTCCCTCCCTGTGCATCATATGGTTTTTCATATATAAAACAACTATGCAGCTAGTGATTTCCTAATCTAGCTGTAATCTTGTACTTCTTAAGCATGCATTGCATTTTTCTAAAAAAGGACAATCCACTCCATAGTCACCAAGATGCAGGCCATGTTATTAGACCGTCAACATCCATTCACATTTCAAATAATCACCTCGGATAACTTAAATTGCATGTACATTTTCCTTTGCTGCACTCAATATTGCTCTTTCAGAGATTACTAGTAAATGTGCTCTGTGTCTTCTGCAGGCATGCTAAGAAGTTTGAGAGCAGAAAGCCTTCTTTTTCTCTCTCTGTTCTCAGCAGACCATTATAAAGACAGCAAATAAATTGTTGTGGGTCATCAGAGATCTTACGGATTTACATTTACATAGAACTGGTTTAAAAGCAGACAGTTCTGCTTTGGATAGACAATCATGGTATAAATAGCAATTGATATGAGAGTTAACTGGACTAAAAAGAAGGAACAGAACTTCAGAAACAAACTGGAAGTTATAATCACTTCCAACATGTGCTTTGAACTCATAAGGATTCAGTGCAATGATCTGTTCATGTAGCCTTGGAACTCTTCTATAAATGCCTTGTGATCAGATACTGTTACTTAAGATTAAGTCTTGAATGTTTTTAACTGCTCTCACAGCAGAGCTGAAAGGAAAGCTTGAAAAAATCAGATTTGGTCCTTTAATTATGCTAGATAGTGACTCACGAGGTATCCTCTTACACATATCTAGAAGTCAGTTGAAAGCTGGTTAAATTTATCCATAAAACAAGGTGTTGTTTTTTAATAGAGGCTTTCACTCTAGCATTACAAGAAGCAACAAATTGACTTTTAAGTACTGTAAATAGAGTTAATGAAACTTACAAGCAAATCCTTGGCCAACCTACAACAAACCTAATGTTACACAAAAAGCAGTAGGCAGATGAATATGTCATAACTTATGATCACTGTATATTATATCACTCTCTCTTATGATCTACCTGCAGATTTAGATAACCTGCCACAATTTAAAAAAACCTGCTTTGTTTTAGCAAAACTATTAATAAAGTACTGTGGTACTGCAGAAAGCATACCGATCACAGAACTACTTCGTTGACACATCTTGGTCTCAGCTAGTGCAAATAAGAAATAAAGCTTAGTAACTTCTCATAGAAGTAGTTTGGGATTTATACAAGAAAGAAAAAAATGTTCTGTCCCACACTAAACAGAAAAGTACATCACATTCATAGACAAGGCACTCTGCAGACCTCATTTATCCAAATGACTCACTTAATGTAGTAGAAGAGGATTTAAAGACTCAACACACTGGATACCCTCACCCTAAGAATTTCCCACTAGAAAAAATATCTGCTTAAAAATATATATATATTTTTTTCCTCCAAATTCTGGTATAGGTACTCTTAAATCTCTCTAGAAATAACTAATGTAACCGTACCAAAACTGACCTTAAGCAACTCTAATTAATTGCCTGTAGGAGTAGAAAGACTTAGCAACACAGCAGAAGTAGATGAACACCCCAGGTATGTATGTTAAACAAGCTCTAGTACACTTAAACTCTAACTACACCAGCATAGCTGAGTATGACTGAAATATCTTTCTAGCATTACTTTCCTCATGGTGCTCAGGTTAGCAGTTAATCAGTAGTAATTTCACACTAGTCAAGCAAATAAAAGTTCCCAAATTAATCCAAGTAGACTAGCTAATTTCTGAGAAAACAGCCACCTGTTTTCTGTTGAGCTCTGTTGAGCGGTTTATAGCCTACAGACATGCATGGGGTTCAGTGGGATTTGTTAGGAGCAGAAGCAATGGAACATTTGCCAAAGGCATGGGATTGCACAGGAACACAACTTCTTCCACCTGGATTAATGACAAAACTCTATGACATGGGAATAAGTCATCCCAAAGGAAAAGTATTAATAACTTCAATAATTTGAAATAGTAAGATGTCATTACTTCTGTGCCTTGCCTCTACAAATATGGCACAGAGAACTGCTCAAAGGGAAATTTCATTTAGTTTAAGCTTTGGTTTTCAAATTTAATAGAAATTGAACAACTTCTGTATGTATGTTCAGAAACTCCTTGGGGTACAGGCATCCTGAGGTTTCACTTGCCTTGTTTAAGCACTGAAAAATATTTTTAATCAAGAATGCTGGGATATTCTCAGGCTCATTGTGGTACTGTTCAGCTTTGTCATGTACGTGTGTGAGAAAAGCTTACTTCCTGATTGATGTAAAAATGAGAGAAAACTTTTTCATTGACCAACTTTAAGTGGAATCTGGTGTGATTAATGAAATACTAGTTCAATTTCTCTTTTTGATAGTTATGAGACATAACAATTCATTCCTTATTGGGAGAATCCTTAAACAGAAACTAGCATTTGTAAATCAGACTTATGTAAGAATTGCCCCCCCAGAACAATCAGTCATAAAAATAAAAGTTCTTCCTAGATGAGTGATAAGATATTAAAAAAAAAATAAAAAAGAGAAATCTTACACACAGAAAAATCCCAAGCTTCTTATCCAGTGTTATTTTGGTCTGTTTTAAAATATTTTAACTATATTTTTAATAGAACTTTTCTATGGTAAAATGCTACAGTTTCCTCAGGCTGCATGCATTTTAAAACAAATCATATGACTATATTTTCCATGATTTTTTACTTACGACAGGGAAAATTACTTACTATATAAAAAGAGGCAGAAAAGGTCCCTCTGGATGGGTTTTAAGACCATCTGAGAGTGGTTTGATCTGGTGCATTAAACATTCTTAGGGTTCCCATGCAGACAATAGTCCTATGATGGTCACATATATTCAGTTACTGATTCAGAGGTCTCTGGGACACTCAAGGCTTCCTTCAGTTTCAAGAGGAATTCTCCTAGCTGAAGAGGAACTTTAGCTAGTTTGCTCTTCCAGTGATACTTGCTCTATTTTATCTTTGTTTTACCTATATATTTCCTAAAAGATTGGACATGGTGCTTACAGACATGGTTTAGTGGGTGAAATTGGTGGTAGGAGGATGGTTGGACCAGATGATCTTGGAGGTCTTTTCCAACCTTAATGATTCTATGGTTCTATTATTCTATGATTATAAATGCTCTGGCATCTATGAAGTCTTCCTTTTACTTGGAGTGAATGTCAGCATTATCAACTATCTTCAGTGATGGCAGGCATTGTATGGACTCAGTCTTTGAAGTGAAATAAAGGGCTTTAATTCCCTAAAAGTCATCCTAAGGAGATGTAGAAAGGTTTACAATTCCAACAAGATTTGGATTAAAAAATAATAAAATACACAAATATTTGTTGCCCATTTGGGGCTTTAGTCAAAGCTTTCTGAAGTCAGAGAAAAGCTAATCTTTCCACTGAACATTTTTAAAAGAGAAAATAGTGTCCAGGATACTGTATGTTATTGTTTTTATAAATCTAGGCAAATACTCCTTTCTAACTACCCCTCTTCTTTATCATAAATATCTTAAGGTCATCAAAGAAAATAGGTATCTGCAATGAAAGACATGGCTTTACTTAGCTGAAACCTGATGACTTTAAAACCCAACAATAACAGGCTTTAATGGGAGATGAAAGGAGAAAGAGAAAGCAGAGAAGATAAA
Source organism: Stictonetta naevosa (assembly GCA_011074415.1). Lineage (NCBI taxonomy): Eukaryota > Metazoa > Chordata > Aves > Anseriformes > Anatidae > Stictonetta > Stictonetta naevosa. Next base: position 71,181,057 of record CM021700.1, on the reverse strand, counting down.
ACACTGTGGAAGTGAAATGACTGCAGCTCCTTTATAAGTGATTGCTTTTGATCCTTGCTCAGTTCAGAAGCAACATGAAGAACAGGAATAAGAATTTCTGGGACTAGATACTATATAATAAAAAGTTAAGATGGTGATCACTTGAGTTTCTTATCTATAAAACAAAGATCAGCCCAAAGGCAAAGGACTGTTATACATCAGCCTTCCCAAGGGTACTGTATTCTCACCTTCTGTAGTAGAATTTAATTTCCCAAATTTCTTTACCATTTTTAAAAGGCATTATTTCCAGCAATTAAAAGTCTATATAATCTGAGTATATTATGACAAAGTTCAGAATGTTGACGAAAATGAATATATTGTGGTCTTTTCTCCCACCACCAGTCCAGACCAGAAATTATAGAGGAGGATATAGATATATACTATTTAAAAAACAATTTTACTATTTAAAAAATGTTTTACTATTTTAATACATATTTTTCATCTTTATATTTATACCATTTTTAATATGATTTACTATTATTTTTTACTATTTAAAATATTTGTAAAAGAAATGGCCAAACATATAAACATTATATTTGAAATTTGAACAGCTCAGCTTGGATTAGTATTTGCAAAAGTCAGTCATGCCTCCCTCCACACTGTCTCTGGTAAGACCTTTTGTTATCAGCCTGCAGTTTCCTCTATAAGATAGTCTTCATTTTCAGTTCTATTCAAGCCATTAGTACGTCATAAAAATTTACATAAGCCTCAATTACATCCACAGTACATTAATTTATAGAGTGAAATTATGGGTATACAGTTTCTAATGGAACAAGAAGAACTAATACATAACAGAACCATTCCATGAAGTCACTCAGCTCAGTCACTGAAAATGTCCCCATGGGTCTGGAGGGGATAAACAACTTTTGTAATCACTCTGAAGTTACTGACAGCATTTTGAAAAGATGATTTCTTTCATGTACACGTGTGCAATGTTCACAGGCTCAAGCTGTGTATGTGACTTGGATGATGCAGATACCGAGCTAGACAAGAACAAGAAATTAAATTTCTTGGATTAAAGAATGCTTCCTTTTAGACTTGAAAGATATTGCCAGTGATGCTAAAGCTGGTCAGTGAGGAGAGTGTGGAAATTTGCATGAGAGGAGAAGAGGGATTTGCATGGATAGAAGCAATTGTTCACAGAGAGATAACCCTGTCTCTGTGAGGCACAATGACCTACTCCATCAGAAATCAGCGGTACCTTGGAGCCACTACAGCTGCCCCTCCCAGAGAGAAATGTAAAGGTTCCCCACAGAATGAAGGCCAGGTGTTCCTCTGACTTCAAAAGTCAAAGCCCTAATTTCCTGGTGCAACTGCTGCATCATGGCTGCCCTGCTGCTATCAGAAAGGATAATAGCTCTCCTGCATCCATGCCAGGGCCTGATTTCAGAGCCCCCTGGGAGATGTGGTTCAGGATCATTATCCTGTTTCACAAGCAAGATGCCGCCATTGATCTTGTTGTTGATATCTTGTAGCTGTGGAAGACCATGGCTACAGGGCCACTTTGGTTCTACCTGCTTCACAAATGTAATGGGAGAAGCTTGTCCCCACTCATTCTGGAGATATTTTGGAGGGACCCCTTTCCCACATTCCCTGAATAATGTAATTTGCTTCAATGTGAAATGTGTAGCCCATCTTCCTGATATAAAGCAGTGTCTGTGATAATACTTCACTCTTTTACTGACTTAGCAATGCACAAATGCTGATTCCTCATATACATTCAGGAAATATATGGTAGCTTAATAAGAGACCTAAAGATGCATATCTTTCTTGAAATACTGTTACAATGAGACCTACATAACTTCTTAGAGATAACAATCTTGCAAAACAAACCACAGTCGCACGCTCCCCCCTCCCCCCCCCAAAAAAAAGGAAAAAAAAAAAAGCCTGTTTTCTTATTGTCTCTATTGTCTTATTGTCTCTATTGAGACATTCCAAAACAAAAAACATTTAAACACTTGGTTAAAATTTTAGCCTTTGTAATAGATTGATATAGCTACAAGTCAGGTTTCAATCACTGTTCTGTAACATCATTAAGCTTTGAGTAACTCTGTCAGTTTTGAAAGATCCATTAAAAGATCAGGTTGTCCAAAATCATTACCAATACACAAGAAATAAATTTTTTGACTGTTACTGTTGGGGATTGTAATGAGGAGAATGCAGAATATTGAAGGTGGCTGCTGGGTAGAGGAAGGGTTAAAAGACAGAGAAAATTGAAGCTTATTCTAAAAGTACATATATGTGATCCCATACTGTTTTGCAGATCACATATTGCTCTGTAACAAGTCATGAAAGATGGCAAGTAACCGTGAAACAGTATTTGCATTAATTCTCCTTTGTTCCTGGGGCTTCCCATATCTTCTTCTCTTTCTGCCCTTTACCTAACATTTACCTAACATTCATACCTTGACTTTCCTCAGGTTACCAACAGAGGCAGATTCTTAAAAAGATATTTAACAAGATAGTCAAAACTGACACAGAAGGTGAGAAGTCTCAAAGAGAATGGGATTGGTTCTTCTTTACAGTGATAAGAGTAGTATACCCAAGACACAGTGAGTCTGGAGAGTATCTATTTCCACATTTAATGGAAATGAGGCTAGAGAGTATCTAACTATTTCCACATTTAATGGAAACAGAGATTTGTTCGTTGTACACGCAGTACTTCAGCTATGCAGGATGCAATTACCATGAAAACTCATCTTTGTGGTTTTCTAGGCTGCTCTGTCAACATTTTCCCAGTGTGTCATTTATTGATGTTTCCTATTAAAATGCACCCTGACAACATTTGCAGCATCCATCCTTCTCTTGCAAGACGCGTTGTTTTGGAATTTGAAGTTTGGGAATTCAGGAATGAAAGTATGTAATAACCATCTGCTTTCACAAGATTTTCAAAACCCTAGGATTTTCTTCACAAAATTCACCATGGTAATGGAGATAAATAAAAATAAATAAATAAATAAATAAACCCCACCTTAAACCAAAATGGAATGGAAGTGTTAATTTTTTTGAGCTAAAGCATCAACTGCATACAAGGCTCTTTTGTTGGTGAGTTAAATAAGTAAATATTAGTTAGCTGACATATATAATTCACTGTGCTCTGGCTTCCGTGGGCTTTTCTGAGTATGTTTATTCTTTTGTGGTTATAAGGAAAAAAGCAAGAACTACAAACAGCTGTCATATGTGACTAGTGTATTTTGTATACTGTTTGACATAAATAGCTAAAAGGAGAGTTTCTTGTTCCACAAGTGCTGCTGAGAAAGAAAAGTGCTGAGGCTTTGAAGTGGGTCAGTTTATCATTACAACACTCAGCAGGCATTCACTTAGTTTGTTGTGTTTACTTTCAAGAGAATAAAAACAGCAGCAAAGCCACAAAGGCATATTGCTGTTTATAGAAAATCTCTAAAAGGAAAGTGGAGAGTGGCTTTTTAACAGTGAGCAAAGTTCAGTGGCCTGTGTCTTTTCACCTGTGAAAACCCTCAGCCCATATCTGTTGCCTCATATCCAAGGGAACACAAAATTTCTAACCAGGCCAGTTCTCAAGTGCCTGGAGCCTTAATTCACCTTCTCCTCAGGTTCTTCATAAAACAAAGTACATCCCCAGATTGTTTAATGGTAACTAGTGGCCCTGGAGGCATCTGCTCTGAGTCTCCATGCAAACAACAAAAAGCCTCAACTCTTCATGAATTTTGTCTCCTGTTGCTAATGGCACACTTTAAGAAGATTCTCTAAGTTTAATTGTGTCTATGGAGAGTTTTCTATCAATATTCCATAACATATGTTTCATTGGTACTATAATGCTATTGCTATTATTGCATTCATAGCTCAGCAGCAGACGGTGAAAAAGGCCTATTTTACTGAGATGAAAAAGAGCCTTAAAGTTTTAACCTGCTTTCTGTCCATGCATAAAATAGCTATTCTGAAAGTCTTCATGCTAGGAGCACTTATGCACTCTACCACCTTAAAATAATCTCTTCCTTATTGTTTTGCCTTGCTCTTTGATAAAGGACACACTATTTGGAAAAAAAAAAAAAAAAAAAGGAAGTGAAAATGGGCTAATTGTAACAAGTAACTTTTATCTACAGGAGTGAGTGATGAGCAGAAGGAAGCAGTTACTGCTGTATAATGAAGTGCCATTCATTTTGTCACTTGACTCCACGAAACAGGTGGATACAGGAAGAACAGGCAGAGAAGTACTAGAAGATAACCTCTCTTCTTGGTACCATGTAAAGTGAAAACATCAACCTCTGGATTACTACAATGACTTGGATTCACCCACCCCAAAAAATTAGAGTGGCATCACCTTTTACTAAAAAAATGTAACCTGCATGAATAGAAGCACTTGTAGGATCTGTATCTCATGTGCATAGACTCATCTATATGCTCCATGTGATTCACATTATCCCCACTGTTTATCCCAGGCAAAGAAATTAGCAATATTTTTTCAGCCACTTTTACATAAAGGAAATATGTCACAGACATATCCCCCAAACCATCAGACATAACCTCGAAGCAGTCATAAATGTCTTTACCACAGGCTAGGGTATGTCTAGGCTTTATTTCTCTTATTGACTTCCCTGCAGCTTCCCATCATGAGCCTGATGCAAACACTTCTATCCCATTCCTGTCTAGATACTCAACTGGCAGTCATGCTCCCCTGCTCTTTCTGACTTCTTCTAGCAAAACAGTCATAATTATTTCTCAAGTTTTTAAAGCACCTATGAACTCTGTTCTGAACATTCAGTGCATGTATGTGGAGGCAGAGCATTGAATAACATTGCTTTGCTTGACTCATTGGAATTTCTGGCCTGTGGAGGCTACTCAGAGGTGGAAAAAAATCTGTGAATGTCTAATCTTCTTTCTCTCCAGGCAATATCCACTCTTGCAACTCTCTAAATCAGTCATAAGGCTCCTGTTAACATAGGAATGACTGAGGGCTTTCTGTTTTGGTACAACTCTGTAGTGTGGAGACTCAGTGAAGGCAGATCTGTCTCTGTAGATCTGTGAGTGGTTCAACTGCCAAGAACTTCACTGCTGACACCCTGTGAACTCCAGAAAAAAATAAAGATGAAACCTTTCCCCAGCTATAAACCATTTGCTTTTCTCCTTTGTAATCCAGGAGGCTGCACCTAATAATTGCATTTTAGTTTCAGTTGTACCTTCTCCTGTGGCTGAGTTTGCATGCAGGAGCAGTAGAAAATGCTGCTATACAGTTGAACACAATGGTATCTGTGTCAGGCCTGTCTCTTTTAATTAAAGTGACTTTTAGTAAGTTTAAACATGCACATTTTTCAGAAGCATGAAGAGATGGAAATATTTTTATTGAGGCTCACCTGTGTGGGTGTGTTTCTTTGGCTTTTAAGGACTTTCCTGCAGTGGCTCTTCTTTCCTGGAGATAACTCTGTGGATTCTTCCTTGAGAAACTGCTTTCTCTTTCTCTAAAAATCTGCGGATTAGAAGTGAAATATGGTTCTTTTATGTCATTCAGACATCAGTAGAACATAGTTTTCTGTGTTACTGACTCTAAGAGTCTAAGCTCACTGCAGAAATACCCTTAGTATTATTTGGGTTGATAGAGTTTTCTACTCCTCAGAGAAGGAAGGATGGAGAAATTAGGAACCAAAAAGATGTTTTCTCATGGAAGAAGAGAATACAGTTCTCATAGTAAGACAACTATCTGATAGTAATAAATATTTAAATGTTTTTACCATTAGAATATTTTGCTTTCATTCAAAAAGAAATCATAAAGACTGTAAATTCTTCCTCCTTGTTATTTATTATTTTTTTTGACATATAATCTTATGGAATAATTCTAACAAGTTGACCATATAAGATCCTAAAGAATAAGGCATACATACAATACAGGACCTATTTCCGTGTGCAGATTTCCAATTTGTTCACTGTACCTGGTCCAGCCTGTATGTAAGAATGCAAGTCTACATCCATTAATCCTTGGTGTAAATATATTTTAGTGTGTCTATGCCACTGTAGGCTCAAAGAGAGTTTTGGTTAATCAGAAGATGGATTGACAGGACTCTTTTCTTGACTAGTTCATACCTTCATCCTCTTCCTACACCTCCCCTCCCACTCTAATCTCTGGATATCAAGAAAATTATAAAGGTCAAATTATTAGTAAAAAGATTCAAGTCCTACGACTCTACATTTTGCAGAAACATCCGGATAGTGTGGCCCATTTAAGCTCCATTTAAATGGGCATTATATTGAAAATATAGGTAATTAGATAATTAAGTATCCTATAATGTCAAGAGATGAGATCATGGTTAATCGACTTATGTCTTCTCTCCTTTACAGTTTTAATGAGCTCTTAACAAATACTTAAAATGTATCCTTCAGAGAATTTTTGTACATATATATTTTTGTACATATACCTTTTTTTTTTTTTTTTTTTTAATGTGAATATGTGAATGGTGTTTATAGGTAGCCTAATATAGAACTGCTATGATGGACAAACTGAAAATTCATTAATGTTTGTATAGTGAAAGCTGTTTCCACACTGGGAATGAAAAAGCATAATCACCTTGCTTCTGAAGGAGTGATACTTGGTGTTGAATGAAGCCAAAAGCTAAAGTAAATTGTTACCTTCTAGTTCCAGTGTGACTAGGTAGTTAACTACCTTCTGCTGATGAAACAATCTGCTAAGGGAATGAGATGCTGCTCAGAAACAAGTGCATTTCTCTTATGTGTCATTCAGCAGCATCCCTTCCCTCTTGGTCCATTATTTCTCCGTTTGCATTGTACATAAATTGCAAAGGAAAAACAGAGATTATGTCGAATATCCTTCAGTTTCAGAGAGCAGAACTTAGGTTTTGGCATAGGTTGTAGCTGGCAAGGCAACTAAGGTCATATGAGAAGTAAACATTTGGGACTTTCACGATAATTGGCTTGCTACAAGACAATAAAATTTACTAACATGCTGATTTGAGTAGGCTTGCTCAGATAAAGAAAGGAAGGCCCTAGCAATGTGAGAAAGTTTTATTATTTTTAGTATTTCAAATTTGTTTTTCGAAAGGCCATCTTGGTGTTCAAAGTTCTAATCAATCTTTTTTTTCAAGTAAGATTTTCCATCAAGCAAATGAAGGAAGGTCATTTTGTGCTGTCTGAGAGTCTGTCTAACTTGTTATTACTTGCATTCTGGAAGTGATTTTTATTTTTTCAATAAACTTCTGCGTAGTCATCTGGCAGCACTCTCTTCTTACTAAGCAATTTTGACAGAGTACAGAAGGAAGCAATCAGAAATGTATTCCAGACGCAGTTCTTCTCCCACTCAATACTCACCTACACATTACTGAATACATCATAAACTATAATGAGTGTAAACAAGAGAGGAAATGTAAAATCTCAATGCAAGGTGCAGTTCAATAAGGGGATTCACACAGGCTTTAAGAAGTTTTGAATCATAGAGTGGTCTGCAGATGGTGGTTCTAACAATTTAACTAAAACAGAACCTGTCCACGGTGTTTTGTTATTCACCAGATTCTATTTTCCATCTCTATGAACTACTTGGTACAAAAGTTTAAACTAGTACATGAATAACACTTGTGCATAGATGTCTTTCTTTTTTTTTTTTTTTTTTTTTTTTTATATGGCTCATAAACACTTTTTGAATCTCACAGCTCAGATGACAATTTTTACCACAGTTGTGTATTCCATTGTGTATTCCAAAAAGAAATAGATTAAAATTTCACCTCTTTTTTTCCCACATGCATTTTAACTCTTGTAAAATTTTTCACTCACAAGACTTTAAAAGCATTGGTGATTTTTCTTAAACATTGTGAGAAGCTGAAAAATGCAGGTGAAAAAATCAATAAGATAGCTTATAAAATATTGCTATATCTAAGCTAAAAAATTCTTTAAATACACTCTATTGGAAATAATAATATTAATCTTTTTCTTTTTTAATGTTTGTATTCTTGTCAGAAAAAACTAATAAACTTTACAGGGAAGCTTTCTCAAATCTAAGATGAAATTTTTAATAATAACCTAGTCAGTGCTGTTAGTCACCAGATTCATGTTTTCAGTTCTGCTTCGTAAGCTGAGCTCCCAGATCTCATTCTGGATCTTGAGAGAATGCTGTCTCTACACTGCTTATTCTGTTTTGGGTCACTCTCCTAATTTCGTTCACCTTTATCTCTATATGATGTTTTAAGAATACAATGAGAATACAACTAAACAACTCTTTCTTGTAAAGCACCATATTTATTTGATGAAAGTCTTTTTTTTTTTTTTTATTCCACTCAGACCCAGGGGACGTGACAGGTAAGAACAGAAAATAGATGCCTGACTGTTGGATTGGTTCCAGTGAGGGGAGGCATAGCCTCTAGTCATTGCAATAAAGGCAAAAGTACATCTTAGAGTTTCTCTGCCATAACTCTTCTTTTGTTGGTTCTCATGATAAGTCACCATGCCCAAACCACTGTTCTCTGAGAATGGCGAGGAAAAATAATACGCTTATATTTTGTTCTTTAAGAAGTGCCAGAGTATAAAATGCTGCCACCTCCTTTTTGCAGGATTTAAGAGGGTGAAATAAGAATTTATAACATTTATAATCTGGTACACTGGAAACACATGACAATGATGCCTGTAGTTTGAGAAGCCATTACAGGTTAAGTTTGAAGGGGGCATGTGCATATCCAGCACTGAGGGGTTTAAGTAATTTGAACAGAGTATCTCATTTATATATGGTCTAACATTTGTATAAGGGATACTTTCTGTGTCATGTGTGTCAGCTGAAGTTAACAGAGAATGATTAGTCAAACATTGATCTATTATAGTTTAAGTGTGCAGTATAAAAAAAATAATTAACTGTTCCCTTAACATATGTATGCACATCTGTTCACATTCCCCCCCTTCCTCCCCCATCTCTCTCTCTGCAAAGTAACATTACTAGTATTTTGCTTATATGGTAATATTCAAATGCCCTTTCATAAAAGATCCTACCAGGTACCAAACCTTCTCCATCACAGTTGAAATTGTGGAAAAAAAGTCTGTTTACAGCTTATCACAAACTCTCTCCCCAGGTAGTATTTGTAGGCACTTAACAAAAAATCTGTGACCTCTAAAAGCTCAAAGTGGAAGTTATGTTACATTCAGAAACCAAAATTGTCATGTGTGATACTATTCCAAAACAAGTTGAATGTTAAGTTTCTGTTTGTATTTGTTAGTTTTCAGTTAACAGTGTCTTTCTGGCTTTCTTTCCCTGGAAATGTTATTGAAACAAATGTTTATCATGATTTAGCTTTATTTTGAGAAATATTTTGTGTAATCAATACGTTTTCTTTGAGTCTCTGGAGGCATTTTTTTCATATGCTTTGGTACAACATGTATGACATTATTTGTCAATACATGTATATAATTGAAATTCTTTCATTCTACCTAAATTTGAAATCCAACAGAGAAATACAACCAGACTTCAAATGGGCTGCTGAAAAGAAATTTCTGACCTGCCTTGTTCAGAATCACTCTGTTCCTAATTTCACAGTGTAAGCAAATCATCATGAAGGTAAAAAAGGCACACTTGAAGTACCAGCATTAAAATAAAATAAACAAATAAATAAATAAAATCAAGTGCATGATTGTTTACTATGGCACACCTGACAATATAAATGTGAAACAAATATGACACAGAGCTCCTGTTGAACTTCATGAGATTATAAAGGAGATTAAGTGAGTACCAATTCACCTCTCTCTATTTGGCTTTCTTTTTGCTGTACTCAGTATATACAACTTTTAACAAGGAGTCAATAATAAAAGACAAAAAGTCAAAGCTTCATCTAAGGACACAGCTGAAGCAGTAACAAGAATTAATTGAATAAATGAAACTCATTAATTTATTATTTCATGTGCAGACAATGCATGTGGGGTTCTATCAAGGTTAATCAATTTATCTATCTAAAGAGGCCATCAGGGAATGGGGAATACCAGATGCTGATGTTGAAGTCTGTTTATAATTGGTGAGTCAATAGAAGCCAAGGGATTTGTAAACAATTTAAATCTTTGTGATAAAATGACAACATTATTGACGTGTAGGCACACCTTATTTTTACAATTTTAGTAGCCCAAGAAAATTGTTAAGAAATATAATCAACAATAATTGATTTATGATAGATAATGTAATTTGCAGAACTCTAACGTTCCTCATTATTAATTTTGCCTGACCCTGTGTATTGTAAGTCATTGTTTTCACTTGCTAGTAGTTTGGGCAAAGTAAAATTTTTGTTCTGAAATTTAACGTGCTGAACATTTACTTTAGACTGCTTCAATGGCACTTGTTCAGGTTGTAGCTCTCATGGAAAAGTTACACAGAAATGGTTTCTTTACTATTGAGAAAGAAGATGGAAGATATGGTTACCTTTAGAATGTTACAGGTAAAGCTGATGAACTACAAGAAAGACATTAAGATGCTGAAGCTTGTCTAGAAAAGGGCAACAAAGCTGGTGAAGGGTCTAGAGACCAAGACTTTAGCTTAAAGTAAAGGAGACACGGAGGGGGGGGGAATGAGGGGGGGGGGGGGGGGAGTGGACCTTATCTCTCTATAACTACCTCAAAGGAAATTGTAATGAGATAGGAGTAGGTCTCTTCTCCCAAGCAACAAGCAATAGCACAAGGGAAAATGACCTCAAATTGTACAAGGGGAGATTTAGTTTGGATTTAGTAAAAATTTCTTCACTTTTGAAAGGGTTGTGAAGCATTGGAACAGGCTGCCCAAGGAAGTAGTTGAGTCACCATCCCTGGAGGTCTTCAGAAAATGTCTAGATATAGAGCTTAGTGACATGGTTTAATGGTGGACTTGGCAGTGTTAGGCTAGGTCAGATTAGATGATCTTAGAGGTCATTTCCAACATGAATGATTCTATGATTCTATGAGTTTTGATCTGAAGAATTTGGGCTTCCCATTTTTGGGTAAAGTTTTTATAAACTTGAATGAGGCTTGATGTAGGAGGAGAGGTGGTGCTATATTTGTCTTCTGCAGTCCTAAAAACACTGGTAGAAATCTGGGTACCAGGGCTACATCTATACCATTAAATTAAACTGTTCTGGGGCCATTCTGAAGTACTGCAAGTCAATAATTTAAACTCTTAGAATGGTGTCTGTCATGATTTTGGCTTGGGTCAGCTAGCACAATACAGTGACCTTTTCCAAGGGCAATTTGTGTTGCTGCCTGGTTTTGAAGGCCAGTATGCTTTAATGGCTTTGACACAGCCACTTCCATTCCAGTTTGGCTTCTGTATCACAAGTTCATCAAGTTTTAAATATTTTCAGATATTATCAGTTGCATCTTACAAACATTTGTACAGTTTAACAGCTAAAATAGATAAAAAATAGGTCTCAAGAAAACTCAAGCTATGCAAACCTCCTATATTTGAAAAAGTTTCTGTATGTGACTGGATTGCACATCTGTCATCTCACAGAGCAATTAGGCATGCCCAAGGCTACGGGTGTAAATCTGGATTTTCATGTGACACTTATTAACACAGAGTTTATCTCTACTGTGATCCCAATAATCCCTATGGATGTTGCTTAAAATGGGAGGCAATCTTACTGAAATGACAAGGTGACACAAGCTAGACTTCAAACACTGTTGGGGGTAGATTAGACAAATATTGTAAGTCAAGAATCTGAAAAATAGAGTGCACAAGCAAAGACTTTAGCTGAAGCGACTTGCTCAACAACTCTGATTCCCCTTAGGCAACACTCTGCTCTCCTGGCCATGAAACTATACTTTTTTCTTCTGTCTTTTTTCCTGATTTCCCACTGAAAGTCTGCAGAAAAGGAGGCAAACATCAATCTCTCCCACTACACACTGACTGTTTTCCTGAGAGCAGCTTGTCATCCTGTGAGACGGTGAATAATAGCATGACACTTGTTGGAATACAAAAGAAATATTCCCCAAAAGTGTACAATTATTGCCTATAAAATAACATCTTAAAATGCAAACTATATTAAAAAATATTTTAAAATTGTGTGTACTAAGAGATAATTGTACCTTAAATTAAAACTTCCCCTCTTGGCCACCTGTAAGCCACAGCCTTTGGTGCTATGCTCCACCCAAATTAGTTTTTCATCTTCAGATTCCTTAGCTTTACCAAGTTAAACATAACAAAGCAGTCTGAATATCAGCATCAGTTTGAAAAATGCAGTGTAATGATTTCTGTGACTATGGTGGTAAATAGGGTATGTCCTTCAGTCTAGTTCTTGTCACTGATGTTGTCTCCATTGTTTTCTTCTGCACACAGAAACCTTTGTGTTGCTTTTCATTAGTTTAGCACTTTGATGTTAAATAGATAAGCAAACTGTCCTAATATTTCTTCCTCTATGGCCATCAGCTGAAGCTGAAAGGGAGAGCAAAACTTAGGTTCCAATTCAGGTGCTTAGTGATTATTTACTTAAGTTGTTCTTTGCATAAGTAGTCTATTTATCATTGGGTCTTCACACACAGTGAAAGTGTCACTGTGAGAATATGTGCTTTCTGGATGGTACCAGGCCGATCAGCATTGTACATGTTTATGTACTGAAGAAAAAAAAAAAAAGAGAAAAAGTAAACAGGTGGATCCAGATGATATAAACAGTCATACGTGTCCTTAGAACAACATTCCTCCTAACAGTGACATAAAATCCTTACTGTGTTTGGCATGGTTGAAATTGATAACATAAATTAGTTTCCTTTGGGTATCCTGAGTGCCTGCTGAGTCTTTGAATTAAATATATTATTTTCTTCAGAACAGAAGAGTGAATTAATATTTTCTTACTGAAGACTTTCTCTGCCTCAAGGATTAGTCTCATGTTTAAGAATTGTTGCATACTGTTTTATTTAGTTCTCAAACATAGCTGTATTGTTATGTAGAGGTTTTGAAATTTCTAAAACGCAAAGCTCTCCACCTACTGGAAATAAAATTAATAGGGAGTTAATGTACCTTAGCTATTTAAAAAAAATTTTGAGCTATTATGAAACTAAAGGTCTTTACTTAAACTCAAAGCAAAACAAAACAAAACAAAACAAAACACCACCCTAAGTTAAAGGCCATTTAGGAGAGAGTTAAAAAATAACCTAAACTGGAAAAGCCAAATTAAGGTTTACTGTGAAATATATACCCTCTGGGTAAGCACCTAGTGGCAGCTTGCAAATAGATATCAGGGAACGGTCATGCCATTGGAAGAGAGCAAATAACCAGGATAAAATGATGGTAAATGACAGTGTGTACTCTTTCTGCAATCTAGGTTCAAATAGCCAGAATTATCCTGGATATCTGTGGAACCTGCTAAGCCATACCAGCAGTCTTTAGCTATGAGGCTGTGCCCTTGTATGTGAGGAAAGGATAAACTCAATCCATTACTGTTGCTGAGTCTGGAAAGTCCACTAATCCTCAGCAATCATGTCATACTATTCTTTTTCTTGCTTATTTTGATTTTGCTAACAACAATTACAACATCTCAGCACCAGATCACCAGTCAGGCAGGCTTTCAGTGACTTGTTGGGGTCTCTGATATCTAATATGTTAAGATAATAATAACAATAATAATAAAATATCCAATTTTTGAGTAAGTGGGAGAAATGCTTACAAAACACTACCAACATATTAAGGTATTTGTGGCTGTTCATTGAAAATTTCTTAGGTCTGAACAGAAAGGTAATTTGTGGTGTAAATTAGAAAATAATTTATGCTATATGTTACATTATAACAAAACTTGATTTGTGAACACATCTCTCTTAAGCTTGAACTGGGAAATCTTAGACTTCTATTGTGCATCTTGCAAAAGTATTGCTGAGACTCACTGGCAACATCAGGTTTATCCTTGAAAATTTGTTGTCACTGAGAGTAACCTAAGTAATTTGCTGCTGCATTAAATAACTTCAGTCTTTGTAGCACAGATCGAGCTCACCAGTGGACTGCAGTGTCCCTTTGCAGCACTGCTTTCAATTATCTCACTGTGACACTCCAGCAGCCCTAGGTCTGCAGATACAGCACTTAACAAGTGCTTTGCCATCCTGACCATGCCACAGCCATATGCACTGTACTCCCGTGGAAGCCCCAGGATTGCATGTGCAGCACTTTTGTAGTGTTGCAGAAGCAATTTGTTTTGGGCTTCTTGGCAGTCTTTTTGCATAAAGGGGTTTTTTTTTTTTTTTTTTTTTTTCTGCCAGTAAAGACTTCTCTTTAATAAAAGACCAAGTAATCTCACATCTAAGAGAACAAGAACTACAGACTGCAGAGCAGTATTGGGAGTCAAAGATTTTTTTGGTGGACTAGATATGTCTCTAACCTAGCAGATTTCTTTCAAAATTTCAGACTCCTGGTACCTCATGGCCGTTATGCAATTCTGAGGGCTTGCAGCTCTGCAATGCAGGCATGATTTTTTCAAATGTTGCAGCACACTGGTCTGAGGCCTGTTATCATGGATTCATGTTTCCATTTCAGGCTGACAGGAAGAACTAACCATATAATCAGCATTTGATAGAAATTAGCTGGTGTTGTTTTATCCCTTCTCTAGCTCATTTAAACAAATATATATATATATATTTTCTGTCAGTCTAGAGGAACAGCTGCTATGAATTTCATGACTGATTGCCTGTCTTGAGGTATATAAACAATAGTTGCTTCCCAGCCAGGTCCACCACTTCCTCACCTGACTTAAGGTTACCATCTCCCTCTTGTATTGTTCCTAGTTTAAAGATTTCCTCACCATGTTGGCCAGCTGGTTGGCAAGGAGGTTTTCTTTCCACTTGGGTAAATCCTACTTCTGTCCTCAGAAAGGATAACATAGTTGTAAAAACCAAATCCCTGTTATTGATACCAACTACACAGACAAATATTGAACCACTGGTTCTCTGTCTTTGCTAGGAGTTTTATTGAATATTCTTTTTGCTAATATGAAGGAACAGAAAGTGCTCTGAAATCAAGAGCCATGCAACAAGAGATCTACTGAACAAAAAAAAAAAATTAAAAAAAGTAGCTAAGGTCTTCTTAAAATTTGTTTTCTGTTTTCTGAGACTCAAGAGTGTTTCTGGACAATATTTGGAATCTCTTTTAAACCCTGAAGGCTTAAAAGGCACTTGCAAGACATTTTCAACACACAAACTGTAGCACACAGCTTTTGTATCACTCATGTCTTGAGGCAGAAGACAGGGAATCCTCAGTCAAAACCCTGTCAACCAGTTTTGATCTACATCATACTGCATTGCTAAGCTACCAGTGGTGAGTATAAGATTTGTCTTCTCCCCAGATGTGTGGCTGTTAAGGAGAAGTTGTCTTCTTGATGTCTTTGTGATGTCATAGCTATACAGACTTGGGTTACTTCCACTGGTGTCAGCAAATCCGGAAATTTTAAAGTCTTTCTAGGAGTAATGGAGTAATGGAACAGTTCACTTCTTAGTTTGTCATTGATTGTTGGTTTTGTTTTGTGAATTCTTGCCTATCTGCAAAATGAAGAATAAAAATATCTGGTTCAGTTTATAACCACAATTTCTTTACTTAGGCAAGGACCACCACTGGGTTGTACCCCACCTATATGATAGCTAGACACAAAGCTATTGAGATCAGACTGTGAGCATTCAATCTAAGATATCCACAGGTCACCTAAATGTACATGTATGTTACAGTTACTTTTTAATTGAGAATCTCATCAAAAGAACAAAAATTGAAGCAAAGTATATACATCATGTCCTTTGATCCTAGAGCATGTCTTCCTCGCCAAAATGAAGTGTCCACATGTGTGGAGGTTGAAGAGGAAACTTGTGCTGTTCTTCCTGATGCTGATAATAGAAGATACATGTATTTCCTCTCAAAATATATTGGATCTTGCAAAGACCTTTGGCTATTTGTAGTGTATTACACTTATTTATAGAATATGTCTGGTTATTTTAACTGAGAGAAGCAGGGTGAGAGGAAAGCTAAATCATAACTGGTTTTAAATTATAACAATCTGCTCAAAAACAGATGAAAATCAGTTTCCTTTTTTTTTTTTTCTTTTTTTTTTTTCCTTTGACACGAGGAGAAAAAAGGGAAATGAAGTGGAAATAACACCACCACAGAATAATCAGTTTCTCTGCGTACTGAGATGACCATCTGGTTTTGGATGACAAAGGCATAAAATTCATGGAGGCACAAAGGATGAGAATATATTACAAGGAAAATGAATATTACCAGTAGAGTACACCTAAACAACATGGAAATAGACAAGATCTCCTGCCTGTACCTAAGATTTGCTAAAAATTTAAGCTGCTTAAGATTCAAGAAACAATCAGTCTTTTCATTAGAGAAAATATTTTCAGATAGATTTGTGTTATTTTTGAAACTTATTGAAAGTTAACTTTTTTTTTTTTCAATAAAAAATCTCTATTTTGTTACTATGCTACCCACAAACATTGTAATAAAAAGTTTCAGATAAATAAGATGTTTATGATTTTATGCATTAAAAAGGCAGAATACATCTATATGATCCATTTAAAACTGCAATTTTAAATTTCATATTCATGTTGTATAACTATAAAAACAAGCCAATGTGTTTCATGTTAGATATATTTTGCTAGCAATGGAAGACCTGTTATTCTTCAAAATATGTATTTATTTCAGCTTCTCCAAATTGATAGGCACAGAATTATTTCCTTTAAAATCCTAAGATTGTTCCATATTTATGAAAAGGATTGTGAAAGAAAAGTGGCTGTTGATAGAAAAATAGCACAAAATGACATAAAAGATTTGAGGGAAGCCATATCCAGCATTACAGATACATGCTCTAATTGCTGAAGGCTGAGAAAAGAGGAATTATTGTACTTCAACAGATAAAGACAAATGTGATGAGTAAAACAAAATATTTTCTTCTCATTTAATATATATATTTATTTAAGAACATGTGGCAGCCTCACTTTCTTTTATATAAAAATGGGCAGCGAGTAACATAGCCGTACTTACAGATGGCACATAGGTGCTGTGCATCTTATGTGTGAGAATCAGGAAGACTGGGTGAAGAAATGGCAAGATACAAAGATATTACCCAGAGTAGAAATGATATTGCAACAGGAAAGGGATTATTTTCACCTCTTTCATTTTATTTCTATGGTTGCTTAGGGAAAGAACAGTCAATGTGAAATTTGGGAGAGGGCAAGGCAACATTTAAGGTCACTGAAAGAAACTTAAAAATAGTAGCTGAGGGAGTTTTCTACTGTCTTATCTCCCCTCTTATTTCATTTTTTTAGGTATTAGCATTATCCCTTGAGGAAATATGCAGTTAACTTAATGTGTATTTTAATTCTGGTGAAGATTTTTTTAGCTGACAGATGCCAACACAGACATCTCTCTCCTCTCTCTCATTTTATTAATATTATTTTTTAATTATTATGTCCTACATGCATTCCTGTAATAGTTTTGGTGTCACCCTAAAACTAAAAGATAGTGAACAAGAAGGAAAACTTCTACCCCACAACGTGCAATATGTTTACAATGTAAAGTTTGCTCTTGTCTGTCCATACCCTTTCCACTACAGACATCTTTGTATTTTATGCATATTTAATGTGAGGACCAATTCTACATCTACTAAAAAAAGAACACACTAGCTGGAGGGAGAATGCTGCTACCATTCTTGCAAGTCTGTGCCTCTCTTCTCTTCATGATCTAAGTGTTATAATTATTTTTACAATATAAGTGCCTATTCTGTCTCTTTTGCATTATGGCTCACTTTCTCATTCCCACTTAGTATGGTAAGCATCTGTTCCTGCCTCCATGGATTGTAACCTCTCAGATGCTTAGCTGTAACCACGGGATTGTAACAGAGGTGCCTAGGTGAGCTGCTCAGAAAGAAGAGATGGAGGTATGAGCTATCTGTAATTCATCGAAGCAGCCTGGAATCAGAGAAAAGCAGGAAGTAACTTTCAAGAAAATTTACACCCAGCTGAAGGAGCACATTTGTGTTGGGAAAACCATCTGAGGTCATGCACCTGTGATTACTAAATACCAGAGAAGAGAGATTTTCCCTGACATTTTGCAGCTTAACCTGTTTTTATTATTTTTATTACGGAAGTCATCCATTTTGCCTTCCAAATACTCTGTAAAAAACAAGAGAGACAGGTAATCAGGGAAGTTTTAGATACCTTGTAAATAGAAGGTATGTAGTTGTAATCTATTGCTGGTGCTGTGTATTATAGCCTGATTTAAAGAAAGAAGCACGTCTTGGAAATACAGAGCTGCATTTTTGTTAGACCTGATTAACTTGTAGAGCTTTCTGTTTCTCTCCTTCTATTCTTTTTCACTGTCATGGCTCACTTAAAAATTCATCAACAACTGTTATTTACATTGTAGTTTTGTGCAAGTTTTTATTACAAATATAGTTGAAAGTCTCCACAGAGGAAAGTCCCTATCTTGTCTCACTGGATTTCTCATAGAAGAAAGAAACTATTTGTTAAATGGAGGCCTTTAAAAGCTAAATCTTTGTCTAGTTGATGAGGAGGAGACAGTGCAGTGAACATAAATGACAGAGGGAGCTGAAGTGGTCATGGGCAGGAGTGGCCATGCATTGGTGAAGCTCAGTGGGGAAGTAAAGCATGTGTTAATGAGATGGAAGTTTCAGTGCCCTAGGAGGGAGAAGATAATGGCCTAGGGAAGGAATTTTAGCATATTAAACAACAAAACAACTTTAACTTTGGAAATGTTATGAAGTGGGATATATTAGGTTTTTGTCAGAGCTGGGGTTGTTGATTCAGAGACTAGATGGGCTTTCTCTCAGAGTGTGAGGTGGTTAAATTAGCTGGTGGTTGCACTGTGGGATGAAACTGTGGTCAGTGAGAATGCAAAATCTGGAGCAGACTGAATGCCCGTCCCTGGAATACAGTGTCCTGAACACCTATACCAGGAAACTTGGTGAACTGTTGAATTTAGCTTTACAAAATTCAGGTAATTGGATTCCCTATCTCTGGCCAGTACGTCAGGTAGTGTGAGGAAACCTGTGTTCCTATATTCCCAGAAGCAAAGTGTATAAAATACCAAAATTAAATAGAAAACAGGTAACTGCCTTGTAACTCAGCATAGTTTTACTTTTCATTTCTGCTTATCTGGAGTCCAGACTCTCCATGGTTCAGAAAGAAAATTTTCTTATGAATTCTTCATCTAACATATATATATATCTAACATATATATATATACATATACACACATACATGTGTATATATATATATATAAACATTCAGCCCTTGCAGACTCTGAAATCACCTCTAATCATAATCGGATGCAGTGGTTATTGATTTATAATATGACAGCAAAAGACAGTAATGGTGGCAAAGCTGTCATGAGAAACATATAAATAAATGGCTTTTCCAGCTGAAGAATGATTCTCTACCTGTGATTCAGCCAGGAATATATATGTTTTCTGTGAATATTGGTTGAATACCCACAGCTAGGAAAGGATCAAGCTGTGACTTAGATGCCAGTGTTTAGTGCTGCACTTTGTACCCTCTTAATTATTGTCATTATATAATGATGTTTGTTGCACTGGGCCTCTGAACCATCTTTGTCAAGGATTTTTAATAGATGGGAAATGGGAACAGTGGACGATACTCAAGGAGGGCCAAATATACAGCGAATCTTCATCATTTTCGGCCTGCTAAAAAGGAAGATGGAGCACAATAATCCAAGTGTGATAGTGTGACTTCAAAGCTTTCTGAATTAGAGGTTTACCTTTTGGCTTGTCTTGGCCCATACCAGATCTATCCAGACTGCATGAAGGTGTATTTGGGATTATGTTAAAGTGCTGTGTTAGAATGTGATGTTTTTCTGTTGGAGGTGCTCTGGAGTCTGCCGTGTCTACATTCAGATATGAATTGATGGATAAGGAATGGGGATGAGCACACCGTGGGCTCAAGCACAGGGTCAGATCCCACTTGGCTAATACAGACTGCACATGTACCATTACTTAACTGGCATTACTTAACTCTAATTCCCAGGAAGACAGTTATCTGGGGGTTGTCGGCTTTTGAGGGTGGCCTAGTTTTTCCTTTAAAAACACTGAAAGAGGTAAAGAAATTGTCTCCTGTAGCCTTGCTTTCCCAACTTCTTCCTGAGAATTTAATTTAAATAAATCTAGCAGTTGCAAGGCAAGAAATATTCCATGTGCCAACTGAAGCTGGCAAAAATTAATATGAAGGACTATAGATAGGTACTCCTAAAAAACTGGATGTTACTTAGCAGAATGACTGTGGATTATCATGGCACAAATGTTTTTCACATATTTGATATTTCTCTGACTGTGGATAACAAAATAGAAGTGCTTGTTACTGAGATATACAGTTGCTGATATACTGGGATATACAGCTGCTGGATCCTAAATAAAACGTGAAAGGTCTTGACAACACACTTATGCTGCCAAGCCAGTCCATTCTTTTAATAGACTCATATTTTGCTCAGAGGCTCATAGGAAGCTAGAAATAAGCAGTCCCTTTGCAAAGATACATTTTCAACATAAAATGCAGATGAGGATAACTTCCTATTAAACTTTAATGCTATGCATTATATAGATTTTTTTTCCACTCACATCTTAATTGCACTCATTGTGCTTTGAAACTGCCTTATATTGGTATAATAGAATTAATGTGAATGTAGCTTCTAATGTCATCTCTCAACATCATTAGGTGGTTATGCATGTTTTGTAGACAGGTACTAGTTTCTGTGCTGCTCATTCAGGGATGCATTAGGAAGGTTGTGCAGCTGTGCTGTATCAAGCTATTGACAGGGTGTGCCAAGTCAGGCAATATTAGGGGAAAGTCATAGTCTCCTTAATGACTTATTTCTCTGTCCCTTCATTCCTATTAAATCTATGACTATTGTTGCCACAATTTTTTAGTAACTCATGACAAGCGAATTCACAGTACTTTTTGGAGTACTTGTGAAAGTTACTCCTACTTTATAGAGGAAGAACTTAAATGATCTCACTAAGGTCAGAGTGGGTATCAGCTGAAAAAAAAAATAAAATAAAAAAGCGCTTTTATTTCTATCTCACTTTCCCCCCTTATTTAAAGGAAAAGCTCACATGAAACTTTTCCTTTTGTAGCATTATGTTTATGGTGTGTATTATTCGGCTGTGTTGGCCTGAAAGCTTGATAAAAAGCTTGCTGCAAAATTTGAGGGTATAAACCAGACCTGAAAGAGCATTTCAGAAGACAGAAGTTAGGTGAACACTTATAACTCCTTCTCTTATAATTGACATTTCAATAGATCCAGTCTGCAGAGTTTCTGCCTGATGACAGAGCTGTTTTTCCAGTGCACACAGTTGTCTATCACTAGCCAGCTGCAGAAAGATGCATAGCTTTTCTGCCCCCATATCACCTCTGGCCAAAAGTAACTTGATCTTCCTTCATTGTATTTGGATAATCTGGAAAGAGAGAATATGACTGTTGTCTAGCTTTCTGTCAAACAGGAATGATGATTATCTGCAATTTACAAGCTTCTGATGTTTTGATGCAAAATTGACTTTTTTTTTTTGTTGTTGTTGGTATGTATTAAGATACATAAGATACATATCCTGGAATTTGTGAACATTTACATCAATGTTAAACAAGCTATTAACTAAATAAAACAAGATAAATATTTGTAGTAGAAAATATGAATTTTAAAAGGACAGAATAAAAGCTGTTAGCTCTTTGCTGTGATTAAAGAAATTATAAAAGTTTACATGTAAAACTTGAATGTAGCTGAAAAAATTTCATTTTTTTTAAGTGTATATAATATGCTGCAAGATTATTTGCAACCATTTCAACAATTATAATAATTTTTGTATTTGCTTTAAAAAATATTACTCTTGATCCATTTGTTTAAGAACTTCCTGGCAAAAAAAAAAAAGAAAAAAAAAAAGAAATATCAGAAGATGAAAATAATCAATTTTATAATTAAAACTTTTTTTTTTTTCCTGTAAGAGTCACTTTTTTGCAGAATGACTAGAATGTCTAGAAGAAAATATATGAATTAAAGATTATAATTTATGAATTAAAGATGCTGACATTAATTTTACTGAAGACTATTTACTTAATTGATTTCAGTCATGTTACCTTAGAAAACTGGCAACAAAGCAGCTAAGAAATGCTTTTATTGATCAATATACCTCAAGCAGAGATAAGATATAGGAGCTTTATTTATACACATTAAATCATAGAATTTGGGTTTAGCAACTGAAACAATATAACAAAAGACATGAAAAAAATAAAAAAGGATTTGGTGTGAACCAATCAGAAATGTCATTGTACTTTATAGGAGTTGACCTGAAATCTTCAGTTCCACTAGAAACAAATATTTCCTTACAGTCTGACTGATTAATCCCATTTTTACTCTTAAACGTCTGTTAGGAAGGAAAAGTGGGAAACTCTGATTAGAAAATGAAAAGTAAAAATACGCTATACAGGTATCAGCTATGCTTTGACTTTACTTTTCTTTTTCTTTTTCTTTTTTTTTTTTTTTTCCTTTTTTTCCTGTAGTTCTCATTTTCTTGAGTGGAACCTGAATTTTTAGAAATTATATTTTGGGGCAAAACTACAAATTTGCCTAAACCGATATTAACTTACAGAAATCTGTTCATCTCTCTCTTTGCTTTTCACATATGCTGTTGCAGTGCTATCTGTTTTCATGTGTTTAGAAGCCAATGAGACCAAAATGCACAAGTAGAAAATGAAAGAGGTAAAGTGATGACAGTCAGAAACTTGCAATGGTGTTCTTACAGTGTGTCTCATTGCAAAAAGAACTGTTTCAAGCAAAGGTATCTCTGAAGGGAGAACAATTAAAAGTACAAGGAAACTGATTTCCTTTCAGTTGAAGAGATTTTTATTTATCTATTTTTAAACAAGCATC
Organism: Stictonetta naevosa; assembly: GCA_011074415.1. Taxonomy (NCBI): domain Eukaryota; kingdom Metazoa; phylum Chordata; class Aves; order Anseriformes; family Anatidae; genus Stictonetta; species Stictonetta naevosa. The sequence continues at coordinate 71,158,184 of CM021700.1, read as the reverse complement.
TAATATTACATAAAAATGAATCAAAATGTCTCAGTAGTGATGCTGCGTTGCTTGGGCTATAATATCAGAATACAGTAATTGCAAATACCACTGCAGCTTGGAGAAATGCTCAGCTGCAGTCTGATGAGCAACAAATGAATTTAATTGTCTCCAGTTACATGGATGAGTTACTGGGAAAAATACACATAAGCTCTGTGGTTATGTTTGGTGACAACCTGTTTTGCAGACCTTAAACAGAGTGTTTGAACTGTTTTCAGTGAAGAATTTGTCTAGCTCTCAGGAGCTAATTAAATGATTTTCCAGGAATGCAAACAAGCTATTGTCACTGAAAAATTCAGCAGAACAATGTTCAAACTTCCTCACTCACCTATGCATACAGTCATATCCATCCAACCACCTTCCCAGGCTAATATTCTATTTCTCTAACGCTGAATGCTCTACTACCTTAATTCTGCTCTATGCCAGCATCAGAGGAAAAGTCTCTGCACTGCCACTTTTACAACATCTAAAAATGAAGGAGTTATGTCCTGAATTCCATGAGGGAGTCAGGGATTGCTTCAGGCTTAAGCTATCTCCTGGAGACACTTTACCAGTTCCTAGCATGATACTAGATGAAAGGGTGAGCTACTGGGAGGTCAGTACCACATGATGAGAGAAGGTTGAACAGCTCAGAATTTATAGCACTTGCAAGTTCCTGCAATTATTTCTTCAGGAGGTACAGTCAGAAACTGAAATGCGAATTTAAAATGGGGAATTTTCAAAAAGAAAACAACCCTGAAAATGTGCCACTTCTGTTTCTAAGAAGCTATTATATCATTATATCATTATATCATTATCAGAGTAATTTAAGTTAGAATACGCTGGTATGTTACTTCTTCTGCCATGTGGCTAATCATAACATAGTTTGGATTTTAATATATGCCCTCCCACTTCCTTCTGCCCCACCCAAAGTTAGCACCAAAATATGAATGAATTTGTATTTCTTTTCTCTTTTAGCTATTCATTTTTTCTTTATTTTTCTTCCATGACTGTCCGTCTGTGCACCTCCAACATGATGACTTGTGAAGGAGATCTCTCCCTTCTCAGAAATATCTGGTCATGAAGGGGAATGCTGTGCCATTCAACCCAGAAAAACTGACTAAACCCCCATCTTCTCTTTCAGTATTTCATCTGTAGTGTTATCTGCTCTGTGGGTTTATTCTTTACAGATAAACTGTGTCTGAGTGATGTGTCCATAAAGCAATATTACCAGAAAGCATAATAGTGCACTGCTGTATATAGGTCCCACCCCAGGGAGATCTCTGGAAATCTTCAGTGTGGGTTTAATAACTGTGGGAGACCTCTATTTGCTGTTTGAGAAACAGATAAAGATGGTATTTATTTGAGAGAATCTAGCTGAATTTTATGCAAAATTAATCTTAATATCCTTCTCCTGTGAGTTTCATCTGTACATAGGTCAAAAACTTGAATCTACAACCTATGCTAATCCCCTAAAAACCCACCCTGATCTTTGCCTAAATTGTGACATGGGAAGAGACACTACACCTGATCTTTCAGTCCCTCTTACCATTAATGATTTTCTGTAACGTCACCCAACAATATCTAGCTGACAGATTATTGTATGCTAATAGATAAAAATTCCATTCAAGTCACACACACTCGGCTCATGGAAGATTAGCAGAAATCAGAACTAAAAAAGAACAGAGTCTGGCAAATCTCTGATTTGTTTGAGATACCCTTGGAAAAAAAATGGTTCAGAAAAATGTACTTCCCATAATACTCATACGATATGAGTATGACCTTCCATTGAACCGTGGCTGTAGCTTACACAGGTGTCATGCTATACTGCTATGTCCATTAACACTTGTTGGTAAAGTCAATGACTGGTGATACATGGCTGCCTGTACTCTTCCTTCGCTTTTTAGCTATCCTAAATATTTTGAAGTTTGGGTGATTTCATCTGTTTGTCCTAAACCACATCATTTTGTCATCTGTGCTGTGCAATGCACAGAAAACTTCTTTGATGTGGTATTGTGTTAGATGCATCCTTGATGTGTCCCTCAGTTACAGTCAATACATATGGTTCCATTCTCACCATGTATCTCATCTACTTTAATATCATATCTTCAGAATTCTAAACAATTGCATTCTCTGTAGATACAGAAGACTTGATATATACAAAGTTGCAGATTGCGCTCTGACTTTATTGATTTTTTTAATTATACTGTGACACCTAACAAATTGTTAAATATTAGGCTTTTTAGCATTTTTTATTATGTTCAATTTTTTTCTTTCCTTTTTTTTATATATTTGCATAGTGAATATTAATTTTCTAAGGTAATTGGTTTTATTGATTTTTATGTGACTTATTTAAAATATTTATATGAGCAAATAGCAGGTATTTAAAATGATTTGCTTATGAACAGAGCTGAACAGAACATAATGAGAAACAGTGCTTAATAAAAGAAAAAGAACTCAAGTCCAACAGAGTCATGTTTGTGAAAAAATAAAATCTGAACAAAGGTTAAACATTTCAGTAAGCAGAAATATGAGAAGGCAGCTTGACTGAGAAAAGATTGAGTCACTTCCTTAAAGACAGACAGTATAGGGCTCTCTGTTTTCTCTGATCTAACACTTTCTTGAATGTACTGAATTCCTATCATCACAAATCCTAATGATTTTATTTATTTTATTTTATTTTGTTTTGTTTTGTTTTATTTTTTGTTTTATTTTATTTTGTTTATTTTTTATTTATTTTATTTTATTTTATTTTATTTATTTTTCATTATGAGTTGGATGTTCACCCAGCTGTATTCCCTTTATCACCCAGTTCAGAGACCTATGGGAATGCACCTCAGGTCTCTTCATCCCTGTGAGCCCAGAAGGACTCTCAGGGTTAACCAGGAACAGGACAAGGGGTGGTGCTCAGCTGGATCATATCCCAGAATGAATCTTCCAGACTAGCAGGAAGGGAGCATTCCTGGAGTACCCTTGCTTAGACATACCTGGTGAAAATTTATTTGAAAACTGAAGGTGCATGAAGATTTTGTGTAATTTTTTTAATGGATGATTTAACATCATTTTAATTCAGAGTAGACTATTTAATTTTTTTATTGTCTTTTTTATTTTCCTCTAAGCTATTTCTTAACACTCTAAAATGTTCTTCTGTTAGTAAAATTATATACTACATTAATCTGCTCTAAAAATACTGAAATTCATTATATTAGAATTATATAGTCAGGGTAATTAAACATTTTTAATTGCATAAGCGCATTCATGGAAGACAGTTCAAGAAAACAAGAAATGGTACGGTGACTTCAGATAACTTCTTTCATTAAGAAACATGCAAAGCCATCTTGGAAAGGTGCATTTGCAAGATACATTGCTGGAAGGTTAGCTTGATGGAGGTGAGAGGGCAACAGACACAATCCTCACAGGAAAAGCAAAACCCCTTCCTACAGAAGATGGTGAAAGTCCTATGCCTACAGACTCTAAAGGAAGCTAGGAAAACTCTGCTAAATGTACACAGTAGAGAGCTAGCCAATAATAGCCTTTTCACAAATAATGAGGCAACACTATAGACACAAATTCACAGCAAGAGAGCCTTCACTGCCCCAAACTAGCTGTTCTCATCTGAAGTTAGAAGCATTAAAAACTGCAGAAGTGGGTTTGAGAATCAAATCATTTGCATCTGAGTAGCAGAGAAACTTTCAAATCTAAAAAAATTATTACTCTTCTTTCTAAGGACAAAGAATTGTGTTGCCAATCAACAGCAGTCAGGTTTATTATGGTTTATTTTCTCATATTCCTCTTAAGACACACTTTAATGGAAAGTATTATGAAGAACCTAAGAAATCTTTTCAATAATTTTAACTTTTGCTATAAAATTTACAGTAGGATTATTTACTCAAAATATTTGTGCAATGAAGTCCATCTCAGAAAGCAGATGTTGCAAAAGGTAATGTTTGTGTTTACTTCTGTGTGGTATTGATTGCTATGTGCTACTTTCCTCATCCTTGATACTGTTCACTTAGCATGTTCCCAGCAATTGTCCCTATAGCTCTGATACTAATGACTACTCCTGCTAATCTGTCACAGGGAGCATATGGCACTTAAGTGAGTTACACTCTGGGGAAGTTCTGGCTATGTGTCCAGCAGTCGAAGTTCTTGGGAAAGCTTTTAGGAAGCTTTGGCAAAGTTTGAAAAACAACTCTGTTGGAACAAAAGGCACAAATAAACAGTTTTCATGAATAAACTTCAAATCAGATCCAGATTAATTAAAACATTTTTGCTCTTTTTTTTTTTAAACTATAGAACATCTCATTTTTGTATACTTTTTAAATTTTTATTATAAGTCACTTGCCTGAATTAAATTCGTTGAGATTAAAAGTAAACCGAGTTTTTCTTTTAAACAAAGGTAAAGTGATGTTTTTCATGATTTTAGTAAGGTTTTCTCCATATTATTTTAACTTGAACCAACTCCTTAATAACTTAGATGGGGTTTAGAACTGGAACACATGGGTCATATAATCACATTAGTGAGTTTTCATCAAAATCCATCTGAAAACCACATAGATTCTTGAACATCTTACTTTGCAAAGTGATATGGAACCACTGGCAAAGATTGTTCGGATACTTTTTCTTCAGTCCTCAAAACTATTCTGTCCAAAAGTATTTCTAAAACAAAACAACAACAGCAACAACAACAACAAAACAAACAAACAAACAAACAAAAACATTGTATGTATGTAGGAATCTAAACTCAGATTCCTATTGAAAACAAGCAAACAAAAACCAAAACACAGTGCTGCTCAGAAGCTGAATCCATTCCCTTAGAATATAACAAGTTTTTTTTTCAGTGATTTATACTGCAAATGCATAAAGATATAAGATTATCATTAATTTTACAAAACAGATTTAATAGAACAAAAAATGCTCCATGTTAATTACAAAGCTCATTCCTTTCTGCCAGCTAGCCATGATAGCAGGTGGTCTGGTTGAGCAGAAGGTGATCAGAGGACTTCCAGAGGCCTCTTCCAACTTCAGCCATTCTGTGATTTTCTAGGTAGATGGCTTCATAAAATAGCTGCTAGTAAACTCATGTCCAAACCTCAGAACTAGTGAACAACTGATCAAAAATTAATTCAGATGAAACATTCTTTTTAAGTCTGATTCTGATCTGACAGAGATGATTCTCTGTCTTCAAAACCTATGTCGATTAAGTCTGGTCTGAAAACTGAGAAAAGGAGTTTCTTCACCAGAGCATTTTAAATTTGTGTACTTTTACTTTATTTTCTCACTTTATTTCTATTGACTGATGCATTTGTATTTGTATTGACTGATTCTAAATTCCCATTAATTCCACCCAAAGAGGGTTAGAGTGCCTGTCCTTGGAGATATTCAGAACTGGACTGGACATGACCCTGATGTATCTGATAGAACTTTGAAGCTGGAAAAAACTACAAGGATGCTTTGAGTAGGGAGTTGGATTAAATTACCCATAGAGATGTCTTTCAACTTAAATTTATCTATCTTTTTCTTTTTCCTTTTTTTTTTTTTCATTTCTAGCAGAGAGCTAAGCTGACATCAGGTATAAAAATGTGACAAGTTTAGGTACTTTCCTCTCAACTACAATAATCATCAACAAAAAACCACTTTTTAGTATTTGTCTTAGCAATGTTTCCAAATTAAAAAATACACCCATATATCTTTCTTAATGAAGGTTCTCACACTGTTACAAGGAACTTACTGTTGATCTCATGTTTATTTCATAATAGAAATAACTAATAAGATTTGTAACTATTGATTGTAACTGATTATTAGCTGTTTAGAACTGTGGATATGGACATGATAATTTGTATTTTATAGTATGGTATATCAAAGCTATCTTTGTAATTACAGGTCCCGGTTCTTTTCAGGAACTCTTTGGTTCTGAAGAACAACTGATAAAATAATTAGAAACTGGTTACAGATTTTTTAACAGGAAAGTGCACATCAACCTGGCGTGAAAAAGTATGAAACAGTGGTGGGATTTCTCTACTTTTGTTTAATTGCATAAATCCAAGATTAGCTGAGACTTCTTGGAATGTGTCCATTTTCTGCTTTGTTCTTGTTTTTCCTTTATGTCAGAACAGGAACAAGGAAGATGGACAGACCTCAACAGAACACACGAGTTGAGAACTTCTCTTATACATAAGAAACAAACAAACAAAAACACATTGATTTGTGGCTCTTTATTTGCAAGCACATATTTTAAAAGTAATTTAATAAAGTAGAGCTTAATTAAATGCATAAATTTTTGGCATTAGGTCATTGAGGTGTGAATGTATTTGCAGTCAGTCAGTTTATGTCCAAAAATCAGAGTGTTGTAGCAAAATATGCAACATCCACAGTGAATCACTTTTACATTCAATTCTTAATCACAAAATCGTGAGGAAGGTTTCTGACAGAAGCATAAATTAAAATTCTTTTTATCCACTCTAAAGACAACCCTGAATAAATTAGAGGATACAGCGATTTAAAAAAGACAGCAAAACTCCATTTGTGTGCTTGTGTATGCCTGGGAGGGGAAAGGGTCAAACCAATTTGAAATGTGTAGAACATGAAGTTCTAAATTATACAAATTTCACAATGCATAAAAGCTATGTTGTCTGGGTACATACACTTCCTGAAAGCAGGTGGGAAAGAAATAAAAATGATGCTTCACTTTTTTCCTTGCAGAGTTGTCAATGCTTTTAAAATCCTCCTAGTCTTTTGAGCTAGTTCAGAGTTAACAAATGTAGTCTAGAGAAATGGATGAAATATCCTAATACCCTGGAGAAGCAAAAAAGGATTCTTTTCAAATAAATCACATCTTATTATGTCAGCATTTCCTTTTTTTTTTTTTTTTTTTTTACAAGTTTTAATGGCTTTCTCATTTTTCTAATGGAAGAAGGGTTAGTAGATTGGAGAAGCTAGTCAGCTGCCTAGCAAATCTTATTTTCCTTTTGCTTCCAGTTCAGGTACACTCAGAATTTATGAACTCCAGTGTGATGAAATCTCTTTTCATGTGAACTATGTTGGTATTTTCCCTGTTCCCACTCCCCACACCAAGCTATGGTTGTGAATTTGTTGTTATTTTGAAAGACTCATATTGCTTGACCATCTGGGGATACAGCCCCATGAGGTTTGGATGAAAAAAGAGGGGTATAACATATTATTTTGTTTCCTGGTGTCAGTATTCATGGCCAAAATAAAACTGCTTTCTGTATCTGTTTACAATTGAAACACATGTCCAATTTCTAAATGCCTTTTAAAATGCAAATATGATGTTTTAATAAGTTCATAATCAGAAGAAAATAAGATTGTGGCCTTTCATTCTTCCCACAGTCTAGTGCAGTGTGGGAAGAAACCGTGGGGCCTTCTCTTTTTGCTGCAGCTATATTCCCCTTCTGCAGCCTATCTCTATCTGGCTCTTTGGGCTCCAATTGCCCTCCGTTCTGGGATAAAATTTACAATAATTTCACCATTACAAAAGGCTGTTGTTCAGGCCAGCTGGCTTCCAGGTAGGGACGTCTGAAACTGTGCTATGAAGCAGCCACCTGTTCACATGGTCAGACTCAGATATGGTGACTTTAAATGGAGTCCACAGCAGGGTCAAGGAATGACATCCTAAATGTTTAAGACACATGGGCTTGTCAACAGGACAGAAACTATTATTATTATTATTATTATGGTGCTCTTACTCGTTTCTCAGAAGGAAGGACTCTACAACACATTGTCTTCTGCTGGCACCAGTGTGGGGCCTTCTAGATCTAGGAACCCACTCCTTGAGGTGCTTCCCTGGGTATTGATTGCTTAGACATAAAATCATACTGGAGAAATCAAAGCAGATGGCACTGCCTAGTGAGAATATTGCCCACTGATAGGGGTCGTTCAGATACTGTGAAATAAAGTTCAGTAAGGAGTCATTTTGTGAAATAGCTGAGATATCAAGAATTGAACATTTTTTTCTTTGATATGAAAGAAAAGTGTTTCTTGCCTGCTGAAGGTAGAAGTTTGTTAGGTTGCCTTTGGGAGATAAATAAACACTCTCTGAGGATCTTCTAACACGGGATATAAAGGAACTTTCATAATATTTAACCACTGCAAAATATGACTGCTACAAATATCTCTAAGATTTTTTCTGCTTTCTGATGCAGTATCATCTTATCTTTTTACTTTACTTTTAAATCCAGCATATATTTTTGTCATATTCATTTTGTAAACAGAAGCTTGTTTGCATTTTGAGGGGTAGTAAGTATTACACATTTCCTAAATCACTGCTTTCATATGAAAGATTCCCAGAAAAGGAAAACAACTCTCAGAAGTTGTCACTTACACAGACAGGAGAACTGAATCTCACAGAAACAATAAAAATTATCTGATCCCAAGACCTTTGGGCTTAGGAATTCTTCAGTCTCTGAAAACTACAGTTTGAGATGGGGACAACATGGCCCATATACTTAATACAGGTGGAATAAACTTGATGGTGAAAACATTGTATTATTATTTCTTATTAGCATATTAACACTGTTAATCAAATAGGTTATTTCAGTGTTTTTTAAACATATTTTTTTTTAGACTATGATCTATGGTATTTCTCTGCATCACTATTAATGTGAGAATTTCAGAACAGTTCTTCTGAGGAAATCAATGATCAATTTAGATTCGTGTCCTGTCTCTGGCACTAACAATTTGCAGATGCTTAGTGAAAAAAAAAAAAAAAAAAAAAAAAAAAGGACAAGAACAGGACAATTATACAGTGACACTTTCCCTGGTGTAACATCCCAGCTTTCAGCAATCTGCAGTTCAGGGACTTCCAGAGCCAGAGACTGCATCTGCAACAACATGCTTAATTGTCTCTAGTAGACCTTTCTTCTTTGAATTTGTTTCAAAATTTATTTCCCGAGCCCATTTATAATCTGGCCTCTGCAACACCCTCTGGCAATGAGTTACTTAATTTAATTACACTCTGTATGATAAGGACTCTTATTGGGTGTCCTTAGTCCTTCCATCATGAGAAACTATGAGAGGTCATAGAAAATTTCTGATCTAGTCATCTTTTTAATATCTTCTCTTTTCCAAGCAAAAGAGTCCTAATTTAGTTCATCTCTCCCAATACAGAAGCTGCTGCATTTCTCTGGTCATTCTTGTAGCCTTTCTCCAGCCACTGAGTTATTTTGCAGATGAAATAAAAGCTGGAAACACCAAGGCTATAGGTAAATAAGTTCATTCTGTGACCTAATAATAGAAGGATTTTTTTTTTTCTTTCACTAATATATTTTACAATTTATTTCCTTTGTGGATTGCTATTGAGAATTGACCTGATATTTTTAAATCCACCTACAAGGGCTCAGAATTCTGTTCCCTGAATCATAATTGTCAATTTATAGATGGTGTAGTTTGTTCACTTGAGGTACTTTTCTTCGCATTTAGCAATTTGCAGTCTGCTGATTTTTGTTGTTTTTCCATTTTTGTCTAGTCATACAGTATTGTGAGAACAGAACATTTTGTTATACTTCTTAGAAGTTTAATTTCAGCATTACTTTAATTATTTTTGTGTTGCCTACAGACTTTGTAGTTTATGCAGTTAGTCCCATTTTCCAAAATATGTTCTATTAACACCTTGATCAGCACAGATCCCCAAACAAGCCTCTACAGGATTTCACTCATCCTCTCTGGCACTGAAAAAGTCCGTATTTCATTCTTAACCTGATTGACACACCAAAACTGGTTGATATGATACAAACTTTATATCTACTTTTTACTGTTTTGTTCAATGGCTAAATGATTTACAAATGAGCTATTCTTACAGAATATGTTTTCAGTGATAGTACAAAATTCCAGGGAACAAACGAACACAATTAACTTTTAATAAATTCTGAATTAGTCTGTCTTGTTGAATATAAAACTTTGGAGAGTCATAAAATTAGTTTAAATTCAGTTTCAAAATATATCTGTTTTGTTTTATATCTATGGCTGACAAGCATGAAATATATCTTATTGTTCTCTTTAACCAGACAGAAATCATTACTTGAATCTATAGTATGTAATTTTGTGCCGGAAACAGTTATATTTTGAGATTAATGAGGGAGAAAAGAACTTGACAGTTTTAGGTTCAAATGCCTTGAGTTTATAAGATATTATGACATACTTAATTTGGATAATCACTTTTTTATACATGCATGCATGCACATTTCATCTCTTGGCAAGGACAAATATTCCTTGTCCACCTCCTACAGATGTCTATTATATCTGTTCTTGCAGCATTTTTGTCTAATAAAAGACACTACATAATATCCCTGCAGAGCTTGATCTGGGACTTAGGCATCATCGCTTTTGAAAATCTTTTTCCCAAATTCAAACTAACACTTATTTTTTAAGTTTTGTAAGGTGCTGTAATCACTTGTCTTATTACCAAAGGACTTCAATGAAAGTTGTCAATATTACCCTGATAAAGTCTCTTCTAAAAATGATCTTTTTGTTCCTCTTTCAAGCTTTCTTAATTAAAAACAAAAAAAAAAGAAAAACTTTTTTTGTTGTTGTTGTTCTCCATACATTAAGTTTTCCAATTTGTCTATCCTTCTCTTAAAACTAATATAGTTCAAGTGTTATTTCACATCTTACTCCTGTTTGTATACACATAGTTGCATTTTTATGTTATTTATATATTTATTTGTGACTGTAGCATATATTTTTACTGATTGAGCATGGTTTTCACATGCTGGATCCTGAAAACTTTGATCAGAGTAGTTTAGATGCACTCTTCACCCCATGCTATCAATTACCATTCATCAAATGACAAAATTGAGAGGCAGCACAACACTACATGAAGGTAGAAATACTAATTTATCATCCCAAACTGGGTGTAGATGTGCTAAACTTAGAAGAATTAAAAGGAATCTGTATAGCTGTGCTTGAAAATATCTTAATCAGTTTTGTACAGTGAATCAAAACACAGAATTTATTTAAGCTTATTTCTAAAATGTGTTAATTGAATTTATTTTACATAAATGTAATTTAGAGCTTTTTTTTTTTTTTCATTTTCAGCCAATTAGGAAAAAATATGCATTCTTTTGTTTTTTGCAGGAAAACCTCCTGGTGCTAAAAGAACTTTTTAAAAATATATAAATATATTCTTTTTCCAGATGCACTCACAAAATATTGTTGAATAAAACCAGGTGCTGAATATGCTGAATCTGATAACTATCTTCAATATGTATTTTTATTTCTTAGTTTATATGTTCTCTTGCTTCACCTTTAAGTTTATTCTACTTTCCCTTACTTGTTTTTAGCAAGATTAATTGTTGATATAATTTGTTTTCTATTGTTACGGTTTCTTTTAATGGCTTTGTCTGGCAAACATGGTTGATATATTCTGGACTGATAAAAGATATATATCTGTACTGATGGGAAACATTCATAACAGTTAATGTAGGTCATGAAAATAAGTTATGGTAGCAAGAAAGACATTTTTATTATCTTAGCTAAACATTTTTGGATTATCATTAGTGCAGGGACATTTGCTATTTCCTGAAATGAAGCTTAGGATTTTTTAAAAGTTGTCTCCTCTCCTTGCTTTCTTCCCCCTTGTTTTATTTTTTTCAGGATTTTAATTCTAAGGTAGCCTGTTAATATACTTAATTGTACATAATTAATCAATTTCCTCACCTCAGTGAGATCTGGAAATATACACTGGCCAACTATAATTGTGAAATGTTATTCATTAATTTGCACAATATTTCCATATGTCTTATTGCTACTCTGCAATCCTTATTTTTCTTACATTTTATAATGCAATCACACCCACAACCGTCAATAGGTGGTAATTCCAATTTAGGAGGAAGAGATGTATTGACTAAAAATATTCCTGGGGACAATTGGAAATGCATTGGACACACAGCCTCCAATCTGGGGTGATAAATGTGTGGTTCAGTGCAATAAAAATACCACAAATGGAGAATATACCAGGACTCATGTTCTGTTTCACTTCTATTAGATGGCACCATAGTTCATGTACCATCAAACCCAATAAAAATCTAATTATTTTAGAAATGAAACATGCAAACATTCTCACAATCTATCTTCCATTCTGGCATTAGCCTAGGTGCTAGAGGAAATGTGTATTAGTAGAATTATAGGAATAATTAGAGATATATACTTTTGCAGATATTTCTACTTTGAATCTTAATGTTGGTTACTGTTTTTACCCAGTATGGAAAGAGAAATTTACTTTGAAATATTTTTACTTTGAAAATGTATATGTTTAAAAAATTACTTTGAAATATTTGAAACAAATAAGAATTTAGTAATCTATTCTTCTTTTCCATTTTAAAATCCATAAGATAAAAATTTCCAGAAAACAAAATTCCCTTTGAGACATTCACATTGTTTTCATTTGTTCAGTCTGATCAGGAACAATGATCTGTGATGCCTGGGACCAACTGCATGCCATAAACAGTTGATAGTGAAAGGATCACTGGCACAAATAATCTGTGGAAAATTATCCATAGTGTATTACTGTGAAATATGGATTTCTATATTTAGCTTTTTTTTTTTTTCCTAGTATCATTTTATCTGTTAAAAGACTCTTCTTGTTTTTTACGTATTAAAGTATTTTGAATTTCCACTAATCACATTGTACTTGTTTTTGTTCTATCTGAACTTGTTGTTAAAATGTCAAAATCTGGCACTGATGTTTTGAACAAGAGAAAATAGGACAAAAATGATTTCTCCAAGGAGTCTGTCAAAATATACAAAATATATGCTTACCATATTCACAGACACCCTGTGTAGATACCTACCTTTGCTAGTTTCTTGACCCAATCTTATTCCCAGTAAATGCTAAAGGCTGACAGAAGTCCAGCTGAACAGCTGCCATATATCCTCTCTTCTAGTTATTTAAAGTTCATCATTTAAAAAATGATCATGATGAGACTTTTAGCATATTCTTTAAAGATATCCTATCCTCCTTACAAGCTACATTAGAAACTTGGGACATGTCTGGGCTTAAAAAAAAATGCCTTTTACTTTAGAGAAGATAAAGGATCTGTGGAGTGTGTGTAAACATGAGTGTAATGATTCAGTTTTTATGTGTGCACATGCATGATAAGAGTTGAATGTGATGTGAATTCTCCCCTGTTAAGTAGTCAGGGCTTTTCACTTCTCCTGCATATAGTCATATTATATGGCAGGGAAAGCAATTCTGTACCTGAGTTTGTTCTGTTTCTGCAGAAAGGCATACATTTTTGCTATGCTAAGGTTGCTATGGCAATGTTGAACTGATGTTTTCTTCTGGTATAATTCCTCACACCACACGCATGTCTGTCAATAATTTTGTTCCTGAATTTGACAGCCTGGCCAAAGGTTCATCTCAAGAATTCCTGCAATGACTTGCCGTAACAAAAACAGTTCTGCCATTGCTGCAAGATGTTTAAGTTCAGGCATAAGAGTGAAATTTGCTTGGCAAGCAAAATTGGAGAGACCAAAAGGAGGTATTCTCACCAAATTGTGTAGAATAATCTTTACTGGGGATTTTGCTTCTTGCCTCCTGTGCAACAATTCTGGTCCTGATGTTATCCAACTGTTGTAACTAAGAAGCTACACGCAGGCTAAGCTATCCTGTTAGATTCAAGCATGAAGCTGAATTCATTAGTTTATGTAGATTTCCCAATGCATGAGCTTCTGCAATGCCCTGACAGAGGAGATAATGTGAAAAGGAGATGTCTGAAACACAGACATATTTTATACGCTCTTCATACTATCATCGTGACTTTTGCCATGTATTGAAAGTGACTTCAAAATAAGTTTTTACATGAAGATGCCTTCCCTCTCCTAGCTGGGGTGCTCAGTTCTTGGACTACAGAAAGCTGTAGTAAAGGTGGAGTAAAGAGGTATAAAATAAGTATTTGTTACAAAACAAGAGTACATCTTTTTCCAGTTCTGTCAAAAGATTCTGGAAATCAATGGAAAAATCTATTGCCTTGAGCTGAATTTGCATCACTGGGTTTTATGGCCTCTGTGTTGTTTCCTGCCCAGAGATGTCTAATTAATGACAAAAGAAAGTGTTTTATGATTATGATGATGCAAAGGTTCTTTGGTTTGCTCAGACTTGTAATAAAGCTGTGTTTGCTGAGAGTGGAGAAAATGGATTAAATGACAAATTATCTCATTCAATAGTACCTGAATTTGAATGATTTTGAGTTGACGTTGATAGTTAATGTATATATATATTTCAAAGTGAATACTTATCATGCACAACCTGTAGTATTACTGTTATTGGACCTGCTCCTGGTTGCCTGGAGCAGTAAAAGTATTCTGAGAGTAATGTCAAATGGGGCAGCTAAGCATTTTCTGTAGAGTTGGGATTTTATACAGTAGGGTTGGGAGTAAACTTTCCACTGACTAGAATTTAGGACAAGATAGTGACATTCCTTGTTCAAAATAAATATAAAGAATATCTTAATATTTATTTATACATAAGAAGAATCAAGGGATTTGATTAAATTACACAACTTCTCAAAGCACGACATGAGGATAAGACAAATTATATGACATTTGGTAGTCCCTGAGTAAATAATGCCAGAGTAATAACCTCCACAATTTGGAATTCAGCTGATATTTTGGTGTTGTAAATTACATAAAATTAGAAGCAGGAACATGATTTTAGTTATTTGGTCTGTACTGGCCTCTTTGGAACCTGATGCGAAATTGGAATCTTAATCAGCTTTCTTTATACAGCTATATATAATTCATAAAATTTTCCTTATCACAAAAAGCTCATTGTTTAAGTGTATGGCAAATAATCACATGAGTTTACAATGTGCCATGCAATAATGAAGTGATCATGCTTTATATCTTAGAGCTCAGAATAAGCAGTCAGATCAGGCATTCATTACCTGAGCTGCTTCACAGACACATAATCAAGAAATCTTTGACCAGAATTTAAAATGAGCTCAGTGGGAATAACAGAAACAAAGAAAAGAAGGAGGAAAATTAGGGTGTTAAGATCTGTTGATAATATTGACTAATTAGGTGTGCAGCTTGATGATATTATCCTGTTTATTAACCATATAAATAAGAATATTCAATGTTAGCAATTTCAGACAGCAACTTGCTCATTTCCATTTCTGTGGTATCTTCCATGTAATACCACTTTCCATTGTTACAGAAATATTACCAGTACTAATTTCATCCACTTCAAAATAAAAGAAAAACAAATTTCCATCCTCATTTTTTTTTAATTTATTTGAACATTGTGACACTATAAACAAACATCGAAGGCCTTTTTACCTGTTTTAGAAGAAAGAAAATGAACAGCAGACCAACAGATAGGAACCTCATTTGCACACTCCTCTATCTACCTATGATGCTTTTGCCCCTCATTGAAGATTAGATTATTTAGTAATCTCAAAGCAATAGCAGAGGGCATTTTTCTGGAAATAACTTTTCTACTGATTAACAACATTGATACCACTCAGAGAGCTGGGCCTTGTCCTAAATCATGACATGCATTATTGTAAACATCGTTGTCAATCTACTGATGACCAAATTATTATATGTTTTTTTAATAATCATCATTTCCCAATACATTCAGGTAACATGTTTAAAATTATAAGAGATATTATGTATGAGATGAGTTACTTCTCTTACTGAGTTTACAGAGCCCAAATCCCTTTGGCCTTCTTGAATTTTGCACAGGGAGGTTTCCTGGCGTATTTGACACTCCCTTTGGTGCCAGTGGGATGAAAGGGACAGTCTTTCTCCTGCCCATTTAATGAATTAACTTAAAGAGGGTCTGCAGAACATCAAGTTCCAATTAAACCTTTCAAATGGAGGTGAAGTACATATGGCTGCTGTGCATTTGGAGATCTCTGGAAGTGTTCACATTTGCTAGATCCTTCAGAATTGCAATATTTTCTCTCAGTCTGTATTCCAATCAGTGAGCACACTAAAGGACAAATTTATCAGAATTTCTTAGTCATAGCCCCTCAGATTTAGTCATACCCCCTCAGCAGTCATAGCCCCTCAGGCCTCAGTTGCTTTGTAGAAGAAACATTGGTTCCAGGTGTGCACTCAGTGCCCACCATTCACAGTGCACACACATAAAAAGACTAGGCAGGCTGGGGGATCAGCAAGTTCTAGAACTCTCCTGGGGCAAGAGAGGGTGAGCTCTTGCACTAAGTCTTGTCCTATGTAGAGCTCAGGGCAGGCCGGGGCTGGTTGTGCTCCAGTGTGGTGCAAGCAGCAATGCTAAGCATAGCTGTTCCCAAGAACAGGAACGATGTTTGGGATTCCAGTTATGACCAGCAGTGTGGATGGAGAACACACAGATAACAAAGCCACAGATATGCCAAGGTCCATATTTGATCTATTTCACTACAGGCTAACTTCTCATATATTATCTTATCCCAGTTTGTTTGTGACAAGTTCACAGTTCTTTCCTAGCCCTCTGCTCTTGGAGATGGAGCTCTGTCTGGGGCAAGGTCTTACTCTGCATTGAGCCAAGAGCCTCCTTCCCAACACTCATGTCTGCTTACCAGCCTTTTAGCTTCAGTTAGCAATACTGATAGGTTTGGAATAGACACTTGGATTTTAGCTGAATGCACGACTTCAAATGAGGTCCATTAAGCTGAGAACTAGCTGTTATCACGTCTTGAAGTTTTCCAGTGCCAAATATGGATTAACTAGTTCATATGTATTTGCACACATCAGACTATACCTCAGAAGAAACAAAGGCATTGGACTTCATTCAAAAAAAAATCAGCTTTGGTACCTGTAGTTATACAGCCTGAGTGCATGTTGAGATGCTATCCATCCACAACTTCTACTGGTGCAGAGGGAATTAAAGTGTTTGTTAACTTAAAAAATGAGACTAAAATAATTTAGGTGTTTAATCATGGATTTAGGTGTTTGTCTTTGTTTTAGTATGATGTATTAGCCTTTTCAAGGGGGGAATGAGAAACAGACCACTTTTCCTGCTACATATAAAATAGTCAGTTAATTAATAATAGAAATAGCTCTGAAGTAGAAGAAAGCCTCATAGGCTAAAGTCCTGAAAGATTTGTGATGTTGTTTTAGCCATTTGTTCATGGTAAAAGCTAAAGTTGGCTGAACAATAAATGATATTACAGCACAACTTTTCTCTACCAGAAAGTACACTTATCCCCAGACAACTGCAATTAGAGATTGCAAAGACATACGGCTCACTTAGCATTCAACTATCCTTTGTTTGGAGCCACAGATGTGGCTCTAAGAAACAAATCCCACAACATCAGGCGGGTCCAGAGTTTCCATGTACATCTTTCCCCAGAGGCAAGTCTTGCTAAATATTCAAGCACAGAGAGTTCATATTCTATCATGAATACCAGCATTAACAATTGTAGTTATGGGAAGCGAGATGCAGTGATGGTTTTTCCCTTATCATATTTTTTGCCTTGCCAGTATCTGTGTCACAGCCTCCAAGGGAGGCACTCCTGGCTATTTTTCTTTTCTATCCCTTAGAGTTATTATTATGCAGCTCATTTAAGAATTCCAATGCCTTTATGCCCATGAAAAGTACTATGAGAATGACTGAAGTCCTGCAATTTTGAAGTCTTTTGTTCTGGTATAAAGTGTTTTAGGATCCATCTGCAGGCTAAAAATATTTGGATGTTTGTGAGTACGAATATTAGCTGACATAGCTTTACAAAGGTGTGGTTACTACTATCTACTTACAATTATAATTCTGTTTCTTATCTTCTATGCATGAGAGCAGGAAAATATGCTCCTTTAGTTTAACATCAGAAAGAGAGGGGATCTCACATGATTATTTCCTGTTTTTGGTCTTTAAATTGGTCATCTGCCTTTTAGTATTCAGGTACCACAGATGTCATGAAAGCATAGTTTTCAGGATAAAATCATAAGTATCATAGCAACTTCATACAAAGATAGCTGAACATTTTAGAAGAACCTGTGAGAGCAGTAAAACCCATTGAACAGGTGCGCCATCATTAGAAACAAATAAAAAAACAGAAGGCAGGTGTTTTATTAATGATACTGCTTTGCATGTCTCCTTTGTAAAAATAATGGCACATATGAGATACCTTCCATCCCCAAGAGGACATTTGGCAATTGTTCTGCAGCATGATTACTTCCATGTACCATAATCTCAAATTATATATATATATATATATATGCACTCCTATTGTTTTACGGTAATTCAAGTACATTGCTTGTATTGGTTGATTCAATCCTTTCTTTGTTGATGGCAAGGCATTGTATGGGTATTGCCTATTTGTTTAGACCTGGTGCACTAACCTTAGCACTTTGTGTGTGTATATCTCTAAAGCCAAAGCCTTATTCTCCTACCACAGGCAATAAAGTGACTGAATTTCAGAATGGCATTTAGCACCACTAGGAAGTAAATATAGTCTATAAACCTTCATTTTCCTCTCTTTATATATTTCTATGCAGAAACAAGATTCCAGCGAGAGAAGACAAAACAACAACAGCAAACCAACATACACTTCCCATGCTCTTTTCTTCGGAGGATGGAAGTAACTAGACTAAAATATTCCCATTGAGCTAGGTTATTCAGTTTGCTTGGCACTTTGTTCTCTGAAAGTCTTTCTGATGTCAACAGTATTTTAAGTAACATGATTCTTAACATGAGTAAAAGTAATAGCATCTGGCTCACAAGGAACATGCTTTAGATATCTCATTAATGTCAAAAGTACATAGTATAAAGTATATAAGTGGCAACTTGTAGGTGAGGTGTATAAAGAGGGGCATGGTACAGCCGGTGTGTCTGGATACCACCATTTGTTATACATGTGAACTGCTTTCTAGCAGTCATCCCTACAAAACCTGCTTGGTGTTGACTTTTTTATATTTTAGACATAAAAGACTGCACAAGTGGAAAACAATGAGTGACTTCACATACAGAAATTAGGAATGACAGAAGTGGTGTAGCCATGCAGGATTGGGCATGTGGACAAATAGTGCAAACCTGAATCAAACAGCCTAAAGCAGCTGCAGACATGTCTGGAAGGATGGGAAATATGCAGACTACATTAAATAGCAGCCTTTGGAGAGGTGAGAAAAATGTCCCAATTCATCGCTTTAACATTGTTATAGGGAGAGGATTTTATAGTTTTCAGAGGTTGTGTTGAGCACAAAATCTGTAAAGTCAGACCTAGCACAGGCTAGCCCACTTTTATTATTTACAACCTTGGCATAATGAGAAAATATTCATAGTAGTGATAAATCAGTTATCACTGGTAGGTGTGAAGATATACAGTCCCAAATATGTTTAATGTTGGCATGGAAACTTAGTTCAGCTGCAGCTCTTATTACTTCTTTTCTTTTAAAAGTCTGCCTGCCAGCTGCTAGAGGTAGCTGAATCCACCAGGATACTTCCAGTGAAAGCTGTACAGGCTGACTAGTCCCAGGTCCAGCCAGTACCAAGGCCAAGCATGTGTTCCTGATGGAACCAAGTGGCCAAGAGCTTCACCAAGGCAGAAAGAGGTGCCTCTGCTGGCACCCACACAAACGGCACTCATGTATGCAGTGAACACAGTGGCCCCATCCTGTCCCTCCTGTCTGGTTGCTGGGGGACGCCAGTGCCTGGGGCAATGCACAGACATGCAGTTTTAAGTGTCTCCAGAGGCTTGTGTTGGACACCTAGGTGATGCAGCAGCAGCCCCTGGCAGTGCCTGGCCAGTCTCCTTTGCTTTTTTCCCCCTTTTTCCTCCCTTTTCCTGTGCTTTTTCCTCTCTGGTTCACCTTGATCCCTGCCTTTGATCCTTTCCCTAAAAGTCTCATAACATTTTTTTTTTTTTTTTTTTTTTACATTTCCACAATACACTTAAAACATCCCCAAACAAATTTTATGCGGTCCCCAAATTCCCTTCCACCTGCACCCCATAATAAATCCCATAATTCTTTAGGCACTCACCCTGTAAGTTTGCCCAGCCATCTGGAGAGAGTTTCTTTGGTTGGCTCATCTTACCTGAGACAGGATGTTAGACAGAGGTCAGATGGCATATCTGTCGAATTCTTCCCCAAGATTCTTGCTGATTTTCTCCTGCTTTGCTGACTGAGGTCTTTTACACTCAGCAGACAAACTGCTCATCATCACACATGTTAAATATACAATGCTATTTGTTCATACAGAGATATGAATTTACCATTGACTTTAGTCAGATCTGGCTCTAGAAATTCTCATTTTTATATCTGTTGAGGTAGTGGGCAATTTTATTGTCAACACCTGTCTGCACTTACTAGAGAATTATTTACACTGAGAGTCTTAGCAGTGAAAGCAATGAAAAGGACATGGGTTTTTATCTTCAGCTGTTGAAAATTCTGGGAAATTCACATATTACCATGAAAAATTAAATGTTTGAAACTAACGGGAGTATATCTAAGAAAAAAAATGTCATTTTAAAATAAGAAAAATTAATCTTGTAACTTTTCATTTATATATATAAAACAAAAACCTTAAATTTTCCCTCTCTCTGTCTCTCGCTCTCTCTCTTTTTTTTTTTTTTTGGTGTGTTTTTTAAATTTCTTCCTTTGAAATGCCAAATGTGAAATGGCCAGTTCACTTATTTTAATACAATTAGATTTTAATCAAATCAATCATTAGTCTTCCAATGGAATAACCTGGAACAGAGTCCTACTAACCCAAAATTATTAGGCTTACATTCTTCTAAGAACTATGGAAGACAAAATGGCAGGGATAAAACAAGCAGCCAAAAAGAGCGTCAAAAGAGTAGAATAGCAAAGGTTAAAAACAGGTGAGAGTAGATACCTTGAGACATGTGGACATGTGCCCTGCATTTTATTGGGCCACAGCGGGTTGTCACTGTCATCTCTCAGCCAGAAGTAGGAGGTGGCTGCATGAGTCCTTCTTCCTCAGGACTCTCCTATGCAGAGCCAAAGGAGCTGGGTCCTACCAATGCAGCGATGGAGGTGCGATCAGATGGTCAGGAACAGCCTAGAAACTGTCTAAGAAACTGTTTAAACCTTTTTTAAAAAAACAAACAAACAAACAAACAAAAACCTCCATTTAAACCTTTCAGTTCAGGTTTCTGTGCAGCTTCCTTCCATTCTTTTAGTTGAGTCCTATAGGGTACACAGGCTTGCCCAGAAGCCTAGTTCAGCTCTTAGACATAACTTATCACCCATGAAATGTAAGCATAGGCTTAGTTACACTGAAAGAAGGGATAAATCAATGAAAATATCACTGTGGAAAAACTGTACACCATACACCCAGCGAAGACCATATTTGAAGGTTGTTTCTCTCCTATACATGTGCAGTATTCCTTCTAATATTTTCAAACTCACTTTTTCAAACTCACTGAAAGAAGCTAGAAGGGAAAAGTACACATCATTGAATGAAAAAAAAAAAAAAGCAACAAAACCATGTACATAATGAGCATGTGAATTTGCAGTGAAGTGATTCTTTGAGCTCTGCAAATCTAAAATAGTTAGGTTTATCCATGTGTGAATTTAGCAAAGTTTTGAATTAATATAAGCTTTTGTGAAATCCATAAATCATCTGAAGTTGCATTTTTGTCAGTATAGTTACCCCTGAACTCACAAGCATGAGAAACTTAAACAGAATTTATATATTAAATTGTATACAAAATATTGTGAAAACTGGTAAAGCATTATCTAGCTCTACAGCAAAAGAGATGATTTAAGCTTCAGATTTTCAGAGTGTAGTATATAAACTGAAAACATAATATTGTGATTGTTTTTTGGTTTGCTGTAATGATCTTTATTTAACAAATGGAAAGAAGCTGTGGTGAGAAGCTGTAATTAACTGCTGACAAGATGAACATTTATCCAGTTAAAATTTCCATGGCTGGTCAGTTAATCAGAGTAGGAAAAATTTGTAATGTAACTGGAGGTGTTAAGTATCCTGAAAGAACTTTGCAAGTTTTGTTCTTCCATGTTTGAAAAACATTTTGACTGCATTAAAAGGAAAAAAATATATATATAAAAGGGTTGAGGAAAATGGCAAAGAAGACAAACCACCTTATAAAACATAGAAATAGTTTATATATATTGATGAAAAACTGCAGTTAGCACCATAAAGAACCTTTTCTTTATCCTTGTGGACTGTGATACATGGAACATCATCTAAAATACAGCTGGTGCACCATGGTCACCTATTGCTTTATGTCACCATTCAGCAAGGCTCTGAAATGAAAATGTAATGCTGAAGATCAGCAAATCACAGAATTTAAAGTATGGGCTTGGATGTGAAGTACTTTCACTCTATATCCTCTGTGATCTTTAATCCCTTCATCTACTCCTCTATCTGCAAATTAAGAACAACAGAAAAAGGCTTTTCTCTCTTCTGGTACATTTTAAGGAATCAATGTTTTCTTCTCACAAAGCACTTGATCATGTAAGATGCACAGATATTAAAGTGATGTGAAAAGTGTAGGAATTCATGTTGACTGAAACAAAACTGAACTCGATAGATATATCCACTGTATTTATTAGAAAATTTTCTGCAATACATATGAAAAACATTTTTGATTATCTACCAATGTATTCATTCCACATTTATATTTTTTAATCAACATTGAAATATAGCATCAAAATAGCCTAGCTTTTTTAACTATTGTATGTCATACACCTAAAAATCTCAGACTACATGCACATTGTCAGCCTTCTGTTTCAGGAACATGGAAGCTGTGAGAGGCAGAATATCCTTGCAGCTAAGGTACTGATCCGGAAGAGAGAAGGCATTCAAATAAGAACATCTTCACATTTTTCCCTGTACTTAGATGAGCATTGTGTACATGCCTTTTCAACATACCTTTAAAGTGCTGCCCTGAAACATAACCAAGACTCAAGTCTAAGAATTCAAATCTCAGTCTAAGATATATCTATGTCATAGTGCCGTGGGGCTTTGTCTGTAGAGAAATTTACATTATTTATCACATTATCTCTTCTCCTTAAATCTGCTAAGCAGAGTTGCTAAAACCCCTGTCTGTTATAATTTGGTTCAGCAGGAAAACTTGCTTCCTAAGGCGATGGATGAGTAACATCATCTATGTTACTACAAGCTTGATGTTAGGTATACACAATTAAGTGGTGCACCACTGCAGCCTTACTCTTCCTCTTTGAAGATATTCTGTGCAATAGAACTAATGATCTGGTAATATTCTACTTTATTTTATTTTATTTTATTTTATTTTATTTTATTTTATTTTATTTTCAATCTATAATGGCAAAGGTATCTTTGGAGTGGCAGTGAATTTTATTTACTGTGAGTTAAGAAAGTACAGTAATATACAATATTGCAGAATGAGAATAATACCTTAACATCTAAGATTATATTTTTACCCTTATTTTTGTCCTGGAAGTAGAGCTCATACTTAAAAACTTTCAAATTTTCAAAGGATTATTTGTATCTTTGTTTATTCTTGCTTTAATATTCTGGGTAGATTCTAGTGCTGCTTTTCATTCAATCCATGCTCATTTGTTCCTGTGTTTGACTTTTACACAAATAATTTGCAGCAGCTAGCAATAGTCTTTTCAAAGTTGTGCTTCTGTCATTAAACTTTTCTCTTTCCCTTCTTGTTTTGTAAAATTGAAAGATCTCCTCCTCTGTCCTTCACCAAGATAATCTCATACAGTTTAATGAAGTTGAGACTTGTATTTATTAGACAACCTAGCTGCAAGTATCATAACTATACCTCTACACAGTGACAGTTCTTAGTGTTATTTTGCAAGGTGGAAAATGGGAATAATGATGATAGTTCAGGCAGCTAAAGACATGCATTCTTCTTACAAATAATTCATTCATTGTTTCTCTGCTTATCTTGAATTCTTTATATAGCAAAGACAGATAAGAACACAATTTAATTTGTTTGTAGTAGATTCTGCATTAGTTTCATGGTTAATGCTCTGAATTATTTATTTATTTATTTGTTTGTTTTCTGAAATGAATTATGTGATATTTATTGATAGTAATTAGAATCTTCTGCTGTCTGTGATCATCCTTTACCACATCATTTCAGAGATAAAATCATCAGGTACATCAAAGCTTTCATGTCTGAGGAAGTCAGCAAATACAGCAAGGCACTTTGCGAATTTTTTGACCTCACATTTGGTATTTTGATATGAACACATTTTCTTAGCCACATTCTAAGAAGAATGAGTGATAAGTAATTTAGCATATGCCTCTCATGGCTCTAAGATTCTTTTTCTGTTTCTGTAATACAGAAACCTTTATAATGGAGCACCTATTAGTGTACCTTGAATTCAACGTATGTACACGTGCACACATGGAGATGCTCCACCCAAGAGGGTGGCATGGGGCTTGTGTCTCGTGGGTGATAAAATGTTGTAGTTTGTTATGTGATAGTGGCATAATTTCTAAGGATCCATTTCTTCCCACACAGGTATAAGAAGGAACCATCCACTCTTTCCAATTAACCATGCCATTCCACTTGGTCTTTTCTTCTCATTTTCCTTGTTCTCTCACTCCAGTTCTGAGTCCAATGCTAACTTTAATGATGTGTAACCTCTGTTATAATGCAATATAGTACTGTTTACCACAGAGCCTACCCAGTTCTGAGCTCTTCTGAGATCTCAGTAGAGCTAAGTGAGAATTTTGCCAAAATAGCAGAAGATACACATGAAAGGGAAGGCAGAAATTTATCAGGTGTAAGGTACAATAGTAAAGATTTTATTGATTTTGCACATAATTCCTGGAAAGAATAAGAAGACTCAGTCCCCATCCACCTGACAGTTTTTTTCCTAACTTCACAAATTTTGTGATAATGGCAATTAACTTCTGCCCCCAACTACAGCTTTTCTAGAGCACCTCACATTTTCAGCCTTTGTTTTGGTCTCTGCTCCCCTCTGTCCTAATCCCAGTTTAGGTTGTTTCTTTCTTTTGTGTGTATGTGTACAAGAGAAAGAGATTTATTTAATAATATATTTGTTTGTTTGTATATTATTTTGCATTAGTACAGTAACACTGTTGAGTCTACTGCAGATTCTCTCTGAATGCAAATCCACGACCTATGTGACACCACTACCAGTTGAACCCTGCCCCAATGCCATTCACTACAGCGTTCTCAAGCCTCCTGTGAGTGATTCAGTAACTTTATTCCTTAAGCTTTCTATAGTTCCTTAAGCAACTTTCTACAATAATTTATTTATTTATTTATTAAATTTCAGTGTCAAGGACCTATTCATGATATTTATAAAAATTAACATTTTAGTTGTATTTATATTGTTATTCTATATGCATTGTCTGCCGTGTAAGTCAGTAAGTTTCTTGTAGTTGAGGAACCGATATTTTATGATTCATTAGTGAACAAAATAAAAAGCTATATTTTGAATTCAACGTTAGACACTTTATACTGGATATTTACCTCAGGGATTTATTTTACAATTTTTTACCTTTTCAAAAATGTTATTGGTTTTCAATTATGAAGGATATATATACATATATATAAAGTAATTATTTCTCATTGTGATTTTCATTCTGTATACTTTATCAAACATCAGTTTGCTCTCTTTTAATTCTGAAAGAAGCGGAGTTGTTATTTTATAAAGCACGCAAAATAATACCAAAAGGATGTTTTAATATTTTTAATGGAAGAGGTGTAAGCTTTTTTTTTTCTGCACTGGATTACTCTGCAAAGGGAATAATCATGCTGAAATATCACACCTCTGAGGTTTCAAACATACCATAAAAAAAAAAAAAAAATAAGTACTGTGAAATATTGAGAATCATAACCACTGGCAATACAATAAATAAATAAATAAATGCATAAATAAATAAGATAAAATATGCCCTAATCTTACCAAAAGGACCTCTTGTACATAAAATTTAACAGAAATTGATGTCTGTAAGTTTTTTGTTGTTGTTGTTGTATTGCCTTATTATTTTTTTTTTAAACACTGTAAGAAGCCTGGGGAGTTGCTACTTCTATTATTCTCTGTCTATGTCATCCTTTTTGATTTTCCTTTATTTGGGGTTCAAGAGCTGGCAAATCTTCTTCATTCTTAATACAAAAAAAAAAAAGAAAAAAAAGTATTTTTCTAGCAATTGTTCAGTTCAGAACACAAGATTGCTAACATTTGCCTTCTTCCACCTATCCAGCCCTTCTTAAAATCATCCAGGCAATGACATTCTTGTTGTTTTTGTTGGCTACTGCTTCTGCTTCTTCTGAAGAGAGCCCTTTGAGCACCTCGTGTTGACTTCCGGATTTCACCTTGCACTTCTTGTTTGTACATTTTATTTTGTTCAAACAGGAAAAGTAGAAAACACTTTCATTTTCCCTTTTTCTTTTTGTCCTTTGTATGTGCTTTCTTTCAAGCTATGTATGATGGCTACATCCCTCTCTCTTGCCTTAATCACACTTCATCTTCCTTTTCTTATAATGTTTGCCAACAACTGAGTACCCAGCTGAAAAAAAAACTAAACATGCCATTTCTGGGGGGTTGGTTGGGTGGTTGGTGTTTTTTTTTTTTTTTTTTTTTTTTTGAAAGTCTCTTGACCACCAGGATAGAAACTTAGGGAAACTTGGCACAGACTCAAACATACCCCTCTGAAGATTCTATGATTTGGACCATGCTGTCAGTTACCATGAAAGGTCTCTTTGAAGGACTCTCATGAAACCTTCACAAAGACCACTGGGACAGCTTCTAAAGAATTTTAGTGTTATAAATGATATTTCATTTCTCAGTCTTGAATATAAAGCAAATATCTGCTGTGACACCATGAAGGATTTCAGTATGAAATAACTAGGGCAGGTAAGAGAAGTCCCTCCAGATCTGCATCCACAAGTGCCTCCAAAATAGATCCAGAGGGAAAAAACAAAGCACACAGCCAGTATACTGTAGTATGTTCACAGCCTCCAGTGATTTATGGATCAGGGACTTCTTGCTCCAGAGATAATATCTTCATATTCAACAGTCCTCAGTGGACTTTTCATCCCTGAATATGTTCTGTCATTTCTGAACCTGTGTACATTTAGTATATAAAATATCCCACAGAGGCTTTACAGTTAGCCATCTTACTACATGGAGCAATATATCCTTACTTTGCTTTAAACCTACCTCATGCTGGTTTATTTGATGGCCATTAATTTGCATATTGAAAGATATAGTGATTATGTCCCTACTTACCTTTTCAATATCTCTTATGATTTTGTGAACCTCTGCTATACTTCCCTGAATTAGTTGCTCTTTTACAGTCTGAAGGTCCTGGTCTCCATAAATTCACTGTTTTCTTACAAAGTTTTTTTTCATTTTTTTTTTTTATTTTATTTTTTTATCTTTTTTTTTTTTTTTTTTTTTTTTTCCCCTTTATTTTCCTCAGCTCTGCTATGTCCTCAGGAAAACAGAACAATTTTCAACATACAGGACATCACACAGAAGTAAAGTCTTTTTCCTAAATTTCCAGTAATTCCTAAAAAACAATTTTTTAATTTTAATTTTTATTTTTGCTACTGAGAACTGAAATGAAATTTTCATAATTCTGTCAATTATATCTCAATTTCTCATTTCTTGTGTATGTAAATTATTTTTTTTTCCTTTGGATCATTTTTTTTCCTCATGGAATTTTATCTGCCATTTTATCATTTCTTTACTAGTAGCACTTGTTTTTCACTCTGAAGATATCAGACTCATTAAAAACCTTTTTTAAACTAACCATTACAAATGTTAGTGAAATTGACTAAACCTGTTTTCAGTTTTGAGTTCAGTCAGAGGAAATCCACCTTAATATATATATACAAATATATATATATTTAAATGACCCCAAACCTCTGACATATATAACAAATAAGTCAAATAAGTCCACACATTGTGTTCTCCTAAAACTTCACTGAACTGCAATGAGAAATAACATCATGCATACAGCTTAGCATCTGAGACAAGTTTTTAAAAAAGTACAACCTCAAAGTTCATTTTTTTTTTTTTCCTTATTGCCTGTTTAAGAAAGTATCATAAAAAGAAAAAAAAATATTATGGAAAGGCTCATTAGTGACTGTGAGTAAATAACAGAGAATACTAAGGATTTAAAATTTATTTTCAGTGTAACTCCAGCTTACCTGAAAGAAACACAGCAGGAATTCCCAGAGGCACTCAAGCTCTTGGGTTTCAGAGATTTTTTGTCATGTATTTGTCTATCTTTAGAGCTACATGCTTTTACTATATGAACTGCTCCCAAATGATACAGAAATTGACCAAGATGTAAGAACAGATATAAGCATTACTTAGTAATTTTCATGTCAATACCTGGCTTGTGAAGCTGACAGTGACAGAGCTGATGACACTCATCAGTAAGTCAGAATGCTTGTGAATTAGAACAGCCTTTGCACTTTCCAGAACTGGGAGGAATGCTTTTGTAAGCATCTGTGAAAAATTAGAATAATTGATACAAAGCTCGCTGTCGATTATTTTGCAGAAGTTTTCTTATTGACCACAGTGGATAGATGTAAGACATCATGAACACTTTTCCTAAATATACATTCAGAACAGCTTTTATGAGTAAAATTCTTTTTTTTTTTTTTTTTTTTTTTTTCCTTTTGGCAGTCAATATGGATAAGACTGATAAATATGTCTGATAAAGAAGCAGTAAAAATGTGCCATAACTGTATTCTTATTCATTATATAAGTCACTTAATACTGGTTTCCTATCATTATCATTCCACTCAAAGTGAATTCATTGACTAGATTATTATTTTCAACATTAAGACAATAGTAAGAACATTCAGAAACATAAACATTTTAAACTTCAAAAGTGTATTCTCATTTGTGACTGATGATGTATACTAAGGGAGATACCAGGCCTGTACAGATGGCATATATAACAGAAAATAAGAGTTAATATTTGTCCAGTTCATATACTGCATGAGACAGCAAGACAGACTATGGCTCAACTGCCATTTTCTCTTGAAGATTGCATAGGAGAGTTGTTTTCCTTATTTATGGAAAAATTTTAGAATTACATGTTCTATTTTATTTGAATATAAAGCAAGACTGAAGCATTTCTCCACAAGGTAAAAATTTCTATATTGTATCATTAAAAAGATATGAAATCATTTCCCTTGTTATTAACAATTACTTTAGGACAATAGTAAAGTCTACCTAGCTGCTAAGCTGCTATATTTTTTCCCCTGAGTCTTTTTTTTTTTTTTTCTTCAATGTTAGATCTTAAAATATGACCATCTGAACTTACAGGTACTGTAACTTATGAAGAATAATTTCTGAGCATAGAGAAGTATAATAAATTATTGATTACAAATTCTCATGTATCACTAAAAACATATCATAATGCACAATGCCTCCCAGAAATCTAATCTAACTCTATTTTATTTTTTTCCTGAAAACTATATACTTCTGTAAGTCTGCTAAATGTTGTTGATAGTCTGATACTTTACAAAGAATTCAGCAGAGTCTAATTTCAGGAGAAATATTGTGCATTGAGATATTTAGAAAAGATTATCATTTAGAAATTTGGTATCAGAAAATTTCCTTTCTTAACATTCTCATTATATGTTTCATTTTTGGTTTTGTTTCTTTTCAAAATAACTTGTGGAATTTACTTGCCTATTTGCATTTAAATGCAGTAGTAGAAAAACAATTTCTTAACTAAAGAAGCTTGGAAGAATTTCAGAAAGCCAATAAATATTGATTCCGTTACAATGAAGTTACAAATAAATTCCAATTGTAACTGTAGGGAGCTTTACAAATTGATTTAGGAAAAAAAAATTTCCTTTTTTTTTTTTTTTTTCCCAATGGGAAAAAGAAGGGGAGGAATACACTATACCTTCTAAAAAGTACATGCATTTGAAATTATTCTTTCATCAGTCTCTGGAGAAATCTGTTCAAAACCCATGTGGTAAGTGGATTCTTTTAGGGTCCTTGTTTCTTCTCAACTCCTGTGATGTACAGTTAGACAGAACTTTTAGGCTAATGATATTGATTTTACTACATTGACTGAACCTGCCTAAGGTATATGTTCTCCACCCTGCTATAAACATAACCATTTATTTTTAAAGATAAATCATAGTTACGTTTTAATAGATAATTGCCTGAGACTGAAAGAAGTAAGCTTAAACTTGAAAGTTTTTGCTTACATTTTGAGCTGCCTAAAGCTGGTGTCTCTAATTTTTTTACCCAAGACTCATGAGTAACTTTTTGTCTCACAACCATAACTGCAGTAGACTATTTCCTCATATGGATGTTATTTCTTCTGTACAGACAAATTGATTTCTCAGTATTTCATTGCAAAAATTTACTCTGAGGTCACAATGAATGAACTCAGATTCTCTGTGGATCAGTAGGAATTAATATATATATTATATATATATTTGTTTCAATAACTATACTTTCAGAAAGATACTGCAGCTTGTGGTGCAATTACAAGGATGTTACAGTTTGACCAAATATTTGACCCCAGCTGTCTCCAACAGTGATTAGTTGTAGATACCTACAGAATGGTTTTGAGAAACATGGCAAGTATAGAGTGATCTCTTCTACACCTATATAGGACATTTAGTGACTTCCTGTGCTGTTGCATCCAGACTCATGCGTAACATCCCCTCCCGATGGGTCAATCTTCCAAGAGTGTGCTGATATATTTTTTATTATTATTATTATTTTATGGTTTATTTATTTATTTGACATTTTAACACAGAGTTTCACAGTTTAAAGTACATTGTGCCAAAATGTCCCTCATTGTGTCACTTAAATATGAAGTTTGCTAATTTCCCTGGGTACCACCTGGCTGTTGTATCATAAGAAGGAGATTGACTGTATGCCCATTCTCTGTCCCTCCTGTTGTCCCATTCCCAAGCTGAGGAGCCGTAAACTAGTTAGCCTCATCCTAAAGGGTAAGTGAGAAAATGTTCCATATTTTTATTACCTTTCAGTAGCTTTATGCTGCTGCAGCAAGAGTGATACAAAACTTCAAGATTGGTTAACTAAAGTTGGCATGACTTCATTGCAAAGTCAAAATGTAAAGCCTGTCCTACAAAACAAACAAACAAACCAACAAACAACTTTCTATGCCTTTTGCTCATCTGCTCCAGTTATGGTTGGTGTTGGTTTGGCACTTAAGAGGTGTCTGCAATCTTTCTACTAGAAACAAAACTGAGCCTTAATATTCTTAGTTAATTTAAACAACTTGTTCTTTTTCAGTCTCTGTGTTCTAATGTTAATTACAACTGTTTAATCATTATCATTGCTAAGAAGATACTTTATTTCTGATTTGATTTTTTTCTGGCTTCAAAAGCCATCCATATGCCTTTCTTGGTAAGATTCCCATCAGCACCAGTGTGTTATCAAATAAAGATAGTTAATCATTTAGTTATTTAACTATTTATTTATATTATGCTGACCAAACAGACAATGCTGTACTGTATAATTTTTGTAACTGCAGACTTTCTGATTATTTCTGTTTCTTTTTGTAAAAGTACTCTATCTTTTTTTTTTTTTTTTTTTTAGTTTTTAAAATCTTTGAAAATCCAAACTAAGTATAACATTATATGTCTTCACAATGTTGTATGTGAAAGTTAATATCCTATTTATATTCACTGCTACTCTTGTACATCCCAAGATCTCTTCAGATGCAACACAACTCTGGAAATAACTCACTGGTTCAGTATGAGTCCCGTGTTCTTTTCACAATATTTAGGTTTTCCATTACTCAGGACTTCACGTAGATATAGCCAACATCACCATTACCCCAAGGGACATCACTACCTGAGGAGCTCATTTTGCTCCCTTTAAGCATAGTTTGCAGTTCTTGTTTTCTGATATGTAACTTTATAATCAATTGTTTTTTAAAAAAAAAATTAGACCCATCTAAGACCCATGAACTGAACTAACCTAATCTTTCATCTTGCTCTCAATTATTAAGCTTATAAATAGTACTAGGTTTAGTATAGACCCATGG
This sequence comes from Stictonetta naevosa, assembly GCA_011074415.1. Taxonomy (NCBI): domain Eukaryota; kingdom Metazoa; phylum Chordata; class Aves; order Anseriformes; family Anatidae; genus Stictonetta; species Stictonetta naevosa. The sequence continues at coordinate 71,126,236 of CM021700.1, read as the reverse complement.
AAATATTTTAATTTGATATTTTTGAAGTTTTCTTACTGACAAACACTCCTGAGTTTTCGGTTAACCATTTCTTAAGCTCTTTTGCAGTTATTGGTATTGGCCTAATGATAAGATTACATCAGACTCTCGTATACAGCATGAAATCATGAAACTTGAAAAATTTCAGAAGTGTTATCTCCGTAAAGCTATCCACGTGAGACAAATTCTAGCCTTTCTGAGGGATGACATCATAGTTTATGCAAGTATGTACATCATAGTGTTAGCATTAACCCCATTCTTGTCTGTTCAAAATCATTTGGGGGAATATCAACTTTTCAGGAGTATCACCATCTGCCATATTTCAATTCCTCCAGCCTTAATTTCCTGCACTTCATCTTAGGATGGAAGAAGGTTTAGTGTGTCTTTCTTCCAGCAGGTCTGTTTTCCTCCTGTCTGTGAATTTATTTTAAAAATGAATCACTAACAACTCATCTAAATGTTTCTCCAGTTACTTACAGTAAGTGCAGATGTGTTTCCCCGGAATGTGCTTTACATATCATCTATATGCACATCCAAAATCAGCAAATGATTTTGGCTTGAAATTCACAAAATTTTGTTTACTGCAAAATGGTTTTGGCTGAGACTTGGCTGCAAAGCCTTGTAAAGTAAATATACACTTTCCATTCACTAATAATCTCTGCTTGTCAGGCTCTAAGGTAAACATCTAGACTACAAACACCATTATTTAAATAGGAAAATTGTTCCTGATCTATAATACTCCCAATGTTTAGATGTGAGAAATATTCCACCCGTTAACTTGTCAGAATAATATGCATTTAAAATGTGCTTGGAAATGTCTTTCTTTTTTCCCAGGCACTGAGGATTCACTGTTCCTAAGTGCACTGAACACCGAGTAGCATTGCTTGAGAATTCTCCCATCAGATTGTTAACAAAAATGAGAGAGCTCTTCTGAGGCCACCCCCAGAGAACAATATTTTGAATAAATAAATGTGTTCTGAAACAAAATTTTCATATGCTTTGTCAATTATAATCTATCCTGCCCAAGATGGTGAGAAAAATAGCAGTTTCTGTCATTTAATGACAACTTTATAAGCACACTTAATTTTTGAAATTTGAATTTTGATGTTATTACATTTATTGTAAGTACTTGTGGTGGTAGCACAGCTTTTCTTGTTTCATTATTTATATATGTATTATTTTATAAGACATTTTGTTCAGTTTCAGCTTTCTGAAAAATTGATTACAGGGAATGAAGCTGCCTTTGTTTAGTGACTTGTCCTGTTTCCAATTAAATTAAGATTTGTCATCTCCCAATAACAGTAAGAACAGTTGTGATCTTCCATTTTTAATAAAAAGTCAGAAGCTGCTCAGAGGAAAAGTTGCAGAAACTATTTTATTTTTTTTAAAGAGTATTCAAGCCACCTCCAAAATAGGGAATAGGAAAATATACCAGGAGAAAAGTTTCTGCAAAAAGTAAATGTTCTATTTTCCATTTCATCGAACCATAGAATGATATAATTTTGATTTGGGTTGGAAGGGACCTTAAAGATCGTCTTCTTCCACCTCCCCTACCATGGGCAGGGGCACCTTCCACTAGACAAGGTTGCCTAAAACTCTATCCAACCTGGCCTTAAACACTTCTAGGGATGGGGCATCCACTGCTTCTCTGGCAACCAGTTCCAGTGCCTCACCACCCTCTGAATTAAGAATTTCTTCCAAATTTCTAATCTAAATTTGCCTTTAGTTTAAAGCCATTACCCCTTGTCCTACCACTACAGACCCTTGTAAAAAATGAAAAAAAGATTCCTCTAGCATGTTAAGTACAAAATTCACTAAAAATACATTGTCCTAAAAACTCTCAGAATCTTAATAACATCAATATTAGTATTGATTTTTTATGCTAATATAAACAATCTAGTGTTGAATATGGAATAAAAGCAGATACTAATAATTTACAGAAATCATCACCCAAAAGTGCTATTTAAATCTCTGAAAAGTGTTCAAAATACAGGGAACTGAGAATAAGAGAGTGGGTAAATGAATCTCATTCTTAGAAATACAGGAACTGTATAATGCAGTTGGCAACAGCTACATCTCCATTATTAAGATGCCCAGGAAAAGACTGAAGAGGTTTTGTTCCTCATAATATGTAAAGAGACAATGAGGAGGTGCTCTTAATCTAAAACTTTTTACCCAAAACTCAGTTGGAAGAAATACTTGTTGTATGGACAAGCAGAGTAATTTAGTAAAGGATACAAAGGAGAAATATGTACGAACATGTTACTTCATTTAGCACAAGGAATTAGTGATACAAAAAGAGAAACTGGGTTTCTCTTTTTTGTTTATTTATTATTTCCTACAGGTTAGCTTGCTGAAAACCTCTGTTGCATGAAACAACAGAATAACAGGAACCATCATTTTCATCTATTTTTAAGGAAATAAAAAAAAATAAATACATGATCTGTATCCCCAACAGAAGGGTTTTAAATTATGATCTCGATAAGATATTGTGAACAGACCAACCAAAACAGAGTTTTATCTCTGAGGTAAATGGACTGAAACAGATGGAAGAAAGAAAAGGGAACTTTCCTAGAGGCACAGTGTCTATGTCACCAGCTGTTACTGGGAGATAATGTGCAATGACAAGTGATATACAGGAGGAAATCCAGAAGCTTATAGTTTTTTCCCATGGTCTACAAGAGCAGCAGATTCTTAAACCTTTATCTTGTTCAAAGAAAGGACTCAAATTTACTACAGCCACTCACATGGCAATTCTTTCACAACTTTCATGAGACTGGAAACAAATGCTTTTCAAGATCAACTTAAATGTATTTTGTTGAAGCTTTATAGGTAATGGATGCATTATAGAAACATGAGCAAGACAAACTTCTCCTTTGCTCATATAGTTTTTTGTCCTTTCTTCAAAATTTGAACAACTTTTAAAACAAAATTATGGTACTTAAAGAATTTTCTTGTATTTTTTATACATGTATTAAAATGAGATGTTCTTTGACAGCTCAATAATGTCATAATAATAAATAATAAAAGAACAGACTACAATAAGACCTTGGTACATCTGGGACTGCTGTGACTGCCCAAGGTTTACATTTTTTAAACAGTAATAAGGTTTCCACTGCTTCTTGAAAAGCGGTGAATGTTCTATCTGTCAGTGCTAGGTTTTAAAAAGGTGTTTAGATAGCTGAAAGCTAAAAATTTAGTCTGTATTTTTCAGGAGTACCTAAGAGTTATGACTATCCCTGGGAGAAAATCCTGATATCCATATAATTCTTCAAGCATCTGAATATTCCTAAGGTCTGATTCAGAATGCTGAAAGGAAAAGTTTCACAAATCTGGAAATTCCCAATTTGAGCAAAATGAATTTCTGAACATTTTCTTAGTGTTTAGTGAGCAATATTATGTACTAATACTTACCCAGTTACTTTTATACTTATTTTAATTACTTTTAAAAGAAAATTTCTATTAGTTTCCTAACTAGAGATATAGAAATAGTGGGAAATGGAGATGGATGCAAGAAGCACCCTAGTAACCCTCTGCATTTTGCCTGGGCTTCCCAGCAAGCTAATAGGTTTCAGCTGCTTGTGAATTTTATCTGTTTACCTTCAGTTACATTATCACAGACCAATAGAGGGCCATGCAAATAGACTAGGAATACTTGAGCAAGATTATATAATCATCTGGGCACATGGAGCTCACACAGTCTAGTAAACTGCTAGATTGACAGTTTAACTGAGACAGGCAAGAGCACTGTCAATGCCAATATGTCTGGGGACAGAGGGATGCTCATATCACTGCTTTATACCTCTCATAAAATAATCCAGTATGTTACTGAGGAATACGCAGTGTTATGTACCTGCTTCTTTTGTGTTGTGGTTCTTCATCTAAGATGAGCTTTAGGCTCAAATGCAAACATTAGGATACATGGGGGTGGAAGACACAGCAAACAGGATTGTTTCCTTATTTCTTTGTGCTTTCATGTTTCACTGAATTTTGGAATCACGTGGCTCTGCTAATAGCACTTAAACAGTATATTAATTATGAAACAGCTGCTCATTATGCTAATAAGTAAAGTAGTCATGACTGATTTTTTATTTATTTATTTATTTTTTTAAGAAGCCTGTTATTTTCTTCTGCTGATACAAAAGCCATTTATAAACAACAGTGAAGAGACCTGACTTTACAGATCCCTATCAAACTGGCCATGGGTTTAAGTCTAAGAAAGCATCTTATACCAGTGCAAGTGCTGTTTCCATTTCATGTGGTTTTCTTTAATTTGAAGAAGTGTTTTAATTTATTCATATTTTATATTAGTCACTACAAAAGCTCTTAGACATTCCTTTTGTCTAACTCCTTGTGTAAACTCTGGAATGTGTGGAGAAGGGACAAATTTACAGCTATGCTCCTTGGGACTCTTGGGATCAAACAAATTGTTGTTTAACATGCTTATGTTAGCTTATTGGGAAGAGAAACTCTGCAGGTTATGTGCGAGTTGCACTTTTTTTTTTTTTTTTTTTTTTTTTTTGGCTGTGGAAAGTAAGAAGGCAAGGAAATATTGACAATATATTAGGTATGAATACTACATCCTGTTTTTCCCTTAGTTCTTTTTAATCCTGTGCTGGAGATGGTTGAAAGTTCAGGGTGTTTTAAGAAGCTGATCTATTAATATAATTCCTGGAAAGTCAGCTATTAATGGTTCCAGGCAACTTTCAAAGATACATCCCCTCTTTGTATAATAAATATTTATTGAACACTGAAAATATTTTATGCAGCATTTGGGATACTATGAAAAGCTTTTAAGCAATACTTGTCTGCTACACTTCTAGTACCAATTTCCTCAACTGTCTGCCTGACACCTGTGAGAGTACTATTTCCTTTTTATTATTTCATGCTTGAGAAAAAAATAATTAAAAAATTGTGAGCCAACATCACTTAGAAATTTAAAATACCACAACAAAATAGGAACATATGTGAATTGCAGTTTACACATCAGAAAAGTTACTAATTAGGCATCACATACAACTAATGAAATTATCTTAACTTTATATGACAAATGTGTTACAATTCACTTGTTCCACCCTTGAAAATCCTCAGTGGACAGAACTTATAATCTATTTATTTATTCATTATTTCCAGAACCTTATTTACTAGAATATAATTTCTGAAGTTATAGCTACTAAAAATATAATGCTTTAGCAAGTATTCAAAATTGCAATATCCATAAGTCACATAACACTTAGGAAAAACACAACTTTTCCTCATGCATTTTCTCTACTCACTTATGCTGTGTCTAAATGACAAATAAATGACTTGTTCAAGTGGATTGCATCCAGGACTCTTACAAGCTGTGAGGAGTTTTGTTTTGTAGATATTATTTATTTATTTATATTGGAGATCTTCTCTCAGGGATCACAGTATTTTCAAAGAGCTGTAGCTCAAAGGAATTGCTAGAGATAATTTTAATGTGTTATTTGGGTTCATAGATACAGTAAAAGCTGACTTTCCACATGGTTAAAGTGACAGTAAAATCCCAGAGTTAAGCTTCCTATAAATAAACAAACAAACAAATAAATAAATAAATAAAGCTGTTTCCTTTAAAATTACAGTTATCCTACATACAGATGCTGTATTATCTAGCTAATATCACATGCATTTTTCTTTTAAAATTAGATATTCTACACACATTCTGGCTCTTAGAAAATGGTTAGTAAATTTGTGGTGAGTTTGCATAAGCATTTTTTTCAGATGAATCGAGCCCTTGACTAAGATATTTTAATTGCTATAATTTGAATTACTAATTCCAAGTTTTGAAAATGAGTTGAAGGCAGTATGTGATTAACTACTGCTAATGAGGCTGTTACCTGATTAAGTAGCATTTCATACTTGGAACTGATTATATCTAAATGCAAATCAAATTGATTTGAATTGTCTTTTTATTTTTTTTTTTCCTGGATTTATAGTATATATATGTATAGATATGTATATATATTCGTATATATGTATATATGTATATATATATATATATTTCTGTTCTGCACCTACAATTATGAATATACCTTGCTTTTTTTTTTTTTTTTAATTATTTTATTCTACTGGACATTCTTTGAATTCTAATATGAACTCAGAAAAGTTCTACTCCAAACTAGTGTAGTCTCTATTCAGGTAATCAAAAATAAAAAAAATATTTCCTGAAAAAACAGCCCCAAAAATTAATTTCTGTAAAATGGGAGTTAGTCACATTGCTAACAATCATTCACCTTGCTTCACACAAATTGTACAGAAGTGCAGCAAAGGTCACACTGGAGGTATATGAAATTATTGGTGAAGGTGGTTTGTTATGTTGTGGGATTCATTTGTTTAGTTTAAACAACTGCTGGCTCTTTTTCACCATTTCTAGATTATTATTATTATTTATTTCTAATATAAATATTGTTAGGATATAAAAATTATGGAGCTATGCTTTACCCAATAAAATGTGGAAAAAATACGGAGGTTCATTTTATAGTATCCTTTATTATTATGTATACTGATTGCAATATCCCTGACACAGGTCATCCTGCTGTTGTGCCAAGCTTTCTACAACCACTTGATAATGGACAGATCTGTCTCACAGGAATTATTGATTTAAATGTACAAGACAAGGACTGGGAAAAAGAAAGGAAAAGTGTGTTTGGAGGGAAGGATGGGCAGAGTTGCTCATTCTGACAAGATGCTTTAAGGAGTTGACCAGCAGCTACCACAGTAAAATCTTAAAGCCACTAAATCTAGGTTTTCATCCATTTTCTACCTTGTGTCTCTCTTCTCTGTTTTAGGTTTCCCACTGCTTGTCATGATGACGTTGAATATACAAAAAATTACTTAATGGAAATCAAGTCTCGTGGGTTACATGTATTCTCATACTGTCTTTGGAAAGATCTTTTTTACCCCAAACCATCCATTCTCTCTCTCTCTCTCTCTCTCACACACACACACACACACTAGTACTAGCTATTTGCCTTTCTGTTTCCTTTTATTGTCAGAAATAATATTTTCAGCAACTGGGAATCTATAGATCTGAATATATTCAGATTTCCCCATCAAACTGAGTCGTTATTGACTTTATTGACTGAAGGCTTATATCATCACTCAGCATAACAGGGAGTCCTAACCAACTACCAAAAAAGCATTCGAACATGAATTATGTTCTCTCATTTAGAATCAGTTCTGCCTTTAGAAGGCCAATGTTGTGTATGAGTCTGAAAATTTGGAATTTATCATTAAATTTTAACACAAGCAAAAAAGCAAAGTGCCTAAAAAGAAAAAATAACAAATTGACTTGTTTGCTTTATGGTTTTGAACAGAACTTTTCAAATACTTCTTAATCCTGACAAATCTAGCCAAAAGAACTAAAACAGTAAAAAATGTATTTGGCTTTTTACTTCTTGCATTTGCTTTATCCAATCCACTTCTGTAGGTTAGGAATTTGGATTAGTAAGAAAAGAAAGTTGAGAGCACTAAACACATGCAATCTGAAGAAAAGTTGCAAATAGAATAGAAACACACTCTAAATAGTGATATTAAGGGAAAAGATTAAGTATATTAACTAAATGTGGTTAAATGAGAATATAGAAGCAGTGGAAAGACTTTTTTATATACTAAGCTTTTATTAGATATTTTAAACTTGAGGCATATCTTAGGGAGAAACATTCACTGCAAATGTTTAATAGTTGATGCAACAGGAACACCAGACAAGTAACATGGAAAATATCCTGTGTGATTTGGTTGGTTTTAGTCTATCTATGGGAAAAATAAAAATAAAATTTAAAACCCATTCCTACTAATTACCCCCAAAACCTGGAAAGATTAAAAGTTTTCCAAATTAAACGCTTTGTCCTTCATAATAAGGACAAAAGTATTCAAAAGAGAACACCTTCCTGAGATAGCTGGAGATGTCTGGCAACAGCTTCTTCCATGGCAGCCTGATATTTTCATTCCCATCTTGGCCCAAAATAATGGAGCTATCTGACATAGTGATTAACTTAACTTTTGTTTATATCAAAATTTTTATCAATATGCACCAAAAATGGAAGCTGAAAAAGAAAAGAAAAAAAGGTTTTGAAAAGGAGACATCATACAAAGAATAAAGAACTGCCCACAAAAGCAAAATTCATCCTAGCAATATTAATGACAGAAAACAGCCTACATTTTATATCTCTTCTGGGCAAATAGAGTATCAGTCCCAGCATTGCTGAAACAATTTATCATAGCAGTGTAGTTTCATCAGAGGGGAATGAAATCATCATGACTTTGTGTGGGCTTTGCAATTGAACAACCTACGGAGCTTCTGTGACTATTATAGCACTCAGGGACATTGCTAGCTTTTATACATCAGCCTGACTGTAATCATGAAAGATTGCTACAGGGAAAGATTTTCAGGAATAAAGACAATAATACTGGAGAGACCCATGCTGTCCATAAAATAAGATGGGCAAGCCTGTGCTAGGTGCTAACTGTACAGCTGTTTTGTAGCATACCCAATCCCAGTTACAGAAGATGAAGAGAAAAACAAACTATCTCTGACCATTACATTTGTGAAAAATTTTAATTTTTCCTCCTAAAATGATTTCCAATTACACAGATAAGCTTCTGCATAAAGTACTGCATCGTAATTGTCTAAATAAACTGAAAATGAATAATAAATAAATAAATTACCTTTTATTTTTATACATTTGTAATCTCACATTCCGCCTAGGGTGGGGGGTATTATTTCAATTATGATGGTCAAAAGTTTTGCCAAAATGAGGAGATAGTAATGCTGTATGATCTGAAAATTTTATGCATACCTTAGGAGTAATGCTGAATGGTCTGAAAATTATGCCAATACCTTAGGTGAATGTGCTGGCTATGAGATTTACAGAGCTGTCTTGGGTAAAGCTTTTACCACTTACCATTGCTACAAGACAGCAAAATCAGTTCTGGATCGGTATACTAAAAACTCCTTTGAATAAACTGATTCAGAATAAATGACGCTAAATGGAGTTTTGTATCACATTATACATTTCCTTGACAAATCCATGTTTCTGTTCTTGTCTGCAAACAGGAACAGGACCCATCACGAAATTGTGACAGGGGAAGTTCAGGTTGTATGTTAGGAAAAGGTTCTTCACTGAGAGAAGGCAGCTGGGCACTGGAACAGGCTCTCCAGGGCATTGGTCACAGCACCGAGTCTTCTGGGTTTCAAGAAACCTTTGGACAATGCTCTCAAAAATATGGTTTTATTTTTGGGTGATCCTGTGTGGAGCCAGGGGTAGGACTCAATGATACTTGTAGGTGCCTTCCAACACAGTACAATTTATGTTTCTATGTTTCTGTGATCCCTGAACAGTAGGAACTCTTTAATATTGAATCTCTTTTTTTTTGCCACCTTTACTTATATTGCTATGTTCTGGTTGTAATTGAACCATTTCAGATTAAAGAATTTTTGCCAGAAGATTAAGGACAGAAGAACCTGAGCAATGCTTCCAGCTAATTCTGAAAACTAGTCAGTGAGCATTTTCCAATGTTAGCAAGTTCTAAGAATATAGATTTCCTGCATAATGAGAACTTCCCAAGCTGGCTAAGATTAGCCAGCAGCACAGTGCACAGTGCACTATTTATTTTTGGAAGAGGAAGTGTGCTACAGGTCTTTACAAAGAACACACTGAAAAAAGACAGTATAAGCCTTGCTTATCTCATCTCTCAGATGTCCAATATATCTCCACTATCTGTTAAATAAGTATTAAGAGTTTCTTATCTACCACATAACAATTTGATGACATTTGATTTCAGTTAGACTTTATAGTTTCTGGAATTGGAAGCCATGTGAAGTTAACATGAGCTAAGCAATCTTATATGGAGCAAATAGTGTATCACATAAATGACTAATAAATGCAACAGGACAAGATAAATAAGTTTGCTTAGATTAGCACTGTGTCCATTACTAATTCATGAAAATCATCAAAATACTTAACATTTTTTTCCAAAGAAAACCTTGTGTGCATAAAATGACTTGGATCTATAAAACCAGAATTCTCAGGGAGCATTTGGTTTAACTAACAATAAGTTTAAAAATAAATAAATAAATAAAACAAAGACAGGATTTATAGAAGGCAGACTGGTTTCAAACCTACTTGAGAGCTGAATTACTAGAATGTATTTGTGTGATGTTTATTTTTCTAGGCCTGTGCACTGGAGGGAAGAGTCATGATCATTTCTTGCAATGTGAAAACAGAGATGATTGGAAAGTGACAGGTATTGTACTTGTTTGTCTCATCTGTCCCCTTGGGTCAGCACTGAATTTCTCTTTTAGTGACATTCTAGAAAATCTATCATTTTATAATAGCACAGTTCACATGGTAGATACCCTGCAATTGAAGTGTTATTAATATATAAATACTTTCACAACATAAACCTTTATAGCACCACACAGTGGGTCTTTAAACACCCTTCACTGACAATGCAAGCATTTTCAAACAATCTCACATGTAAGTTAATCACATTACCTACAATATAACAAAAAGTAAAAATCATACAGTAGAGTTTTCAGGAAGTTTACAGGAAATATGTGCACCTGTTTTAGCTTTACTTATCCTTTTTTCCTGCTCCTAAGCCCCAATCTTTCCTGAACCTATGTTCACAGTATTGGAAGTGTTCTTCATTTTATTCAATTTTTCAGCTAATTGCAAAGTAGACACATTAAATATCGGAGTAACTTTCAGTGACTTGAAACAAATGGGTATCAACAGTGTTAAATATGAAATTGCATTTTGGAACTTATATGCTCCCAGAGTCACAAACCTTAATTAAATTTTCTCTCTTCTGTATGAGGGGGGGGGTGGGGTTTAGTCCTCTGATTTTAGGAAATCTGGTGAAGGATGCTGAGGTATTAATGACTACAGTAAAAAATGGAATGTCTTCCCAGTTCTGCTCTATGGCAAACTCTGGGACCTAAGATAACTATTTAAACTCTGTAAACTGAGATCTAGGATACCAGTTTAAACTCTGAGGTTTTATTTGTTTGGTTGGTTGTTTTTTTTTTTTTTTTTTTTCTCTGCCTTTTTTTCTTTAATGATTATATTAAAATATAAAATACCTATCTGTGAGTTTATCTGTGAGCTCCTAAACTCAACAGAAGAGTGTCTGACAAATCTTATGGTCCTTTTCATACAGGAGAGTGGATTAGGTGGTCAAATAGTTTTTTCTACCCTTAAGATCTAAGAATATAGAAATAATTTTGTACTTTAAGACATAGCAAAGTTTAATTCATTAACATTAGTGGAGCCCGTTCTGAACCTCAAATAGATTGAGAGAGAAATACAATCCATTATCTCAGTTAATTTAAAGTGGTGTTGACTAATTCAGGACACTGGTCTTTCAGTGACACCGGTACCAGATAACCTAGAAATATCTGTCTGGGTATACTTGTGAAATAAGATGGATATAATCAAAGTGACAGGATTTATAGTGGTAAAACAGAGGAAAGTAAGTCCTTTTCTATAGGCAGGAACAGAGTTAGGTGAATAATTCATAACAAGGCATTTATTTATTTATCATATTCATCTCTTTCTGTGCAAGTTTTGTTCGTATATGGGTCATTATTTTCTCCAATGTATTCATTATTCACTGTATTATTTCTCTGAGCAATTTCTGCTCTGAAGTTTGCCTGTTAGAAGTTTATTGCTAGCATTCATTATTCAAAATTTGTTCTGTTCATCTTGGAAAAGTGTCACGTAGTATATTTTCATTTGTTTGTTTGCTGATTGGTTGAACATAATTCTTAGATTTCCAGTGTGACCCATGAATTAGAAACTTGCTTCCCAAGCTTACTATTTAAGATCATTTTTAAGTTGCTGTATTGATAAATAAACTCAATTCTTATAAGATCCATGAAGATGTCAGACAAAAGGGTGCAGCCATTTTATGTGTCTTAAAGTATCTGACATATTCTTATTGGATATTTTTAGGAGCTGGTATTTGCAAAACCCATTATAATTTTTTCTGCTCTAGCTTCATCTTGAAGTTGCAATTGAAATGCAAACAGCTCTAGGGAAAATCAGTCATTTGTCAGAGATGCACCACAACAATTGAGACAACAGTAACAACAGAATAATGGTATATTCTTCATATAACTAGAATACTGTTAGCACACTTTCACCATTTTCTTGATATAATTTATCATTTAAGCTACATATCTGAGAAGACATTCTATTTACACTGTGACAAACTGTGTGTTCATCAAGATTATTTATAGAGATGTTTTCCCAATTCTAATGTTAATTTGTTGACATCACTGGGAAAATTGTCAGTAATAGGAAATTATATGCATTGCCCATTTGGCTTGGTGTCTTGTCTCATGCTGCCCAACGCAATAGTTTTCTGTGGTGAAGGAAGCTTCTATTAGTAAATGTATGATATACTACCCTTTAAATTCACTTGTCAGGTTGCGTTTAGTTTGTGCCATTTCCTCCTCCATGCTGCTTGGTTTCAATAGGGAGTCAAGAAAAGCATTGGGTTAGTGGCCTCTTTCCCTTCATTTCAGATGTCAGGATTTCATGAACTTGTCATCTAGGATCTGGAAAGGCTAGCAGCTGGCAACTGAAATCCAAGATACACCTTTTGCACGGTTAGGAAGCAACATCTAGTTTTGAGGAGCTTGTTACTTAGTCACTTCTCCAGCATCTCACTGGGACTCTAGCTTCTGGTACCCCCAATAATAGTCCACAACACTGCCAGTGTTCCAAAACATAATAAGAAAACAATTATAAAAATAAGGAAACAAATTCACAATTTTAATATTAGCTGTTTTCTATCATCATGGTAAAGTATCTGAATGTGACCATTTGCAAAATTTGTGTTAATCACCTTATCACTTTAAATCACCAATCACTTAAAATAACCGTTGTGGTTGTTAAAATAATATTTATATTTATTTTGGGGGGAATATATATATTCCCAGAGAAAAACTCAAGTACTTTGTGGTGTGCAGTGCTGAAACAGTAGGACACACTGATATATAGCATTGAATATTCAAGTATTTATTTATTTGTTTGTTTGTTTGTTTTCCTGACCTACAGAGTGCTCTCTAGGTGTTGGTCTGGGATCACTGTCAAAGTATGAAAAATTGAATTAATTTTGTGATCTTGTGCAATTAAACTACATTATGTGATATTTGAGGGTTACATATTTAAAAATAAGATGACTGAATCTCCTGTGACGTACTGCTTTTATTAATGTACTTTAGTACTGAATATAGGCTTTGATTTTTTGCATGTTCTAAAATTATTTTTATGCAAATGATGTGTAAAATGGCTAATAACTTTGATTATGTTTGTATGTGGCAGCAGCATTTTGCAAGCATGTTTAATCTTTCTTTTAAGGAGATTAAAAATGCAACTGAACCTCTGTAAGTCCAGTAAGTAAACCTATGAAGGGAATTCTCTGAGGAAGAATCAGCAACACTGAAAGTGTGAGTCCTCGTGTATATACATTAATGGTATTTGTGAATCAGGACAAAAAGGCTTTGTCTGTCATGGCACATTCTATTACTATGCTTATCATCCCCAGCAGCAAAAGAGAAAGAGGAAAAAAAAATCTTGTTTAGTGAAAAATCAGTCATTTTTTCCCTGTGGTATATTTTTAGAATGTTTCTAAGGTTTTGGGTGAATCTGGCTATATTTTCAAAGTGAAGTTCCTGGTGGACATGTGTACATAAGTACACACTGGATTCATCTCATTGCAACAGCTTTATAAATTGTACATAACCGTTTCCTTAGTAGTACTAACAGTAGTTATATTAAAAAAATAATAATAATAAAAAAAATCAAATGCAAAGTGACAACAACACTAGTTCTGGGGCAATACATCAATTTAAGAAATTTGACTCAGCATAAATCCCATTTCTCTGAGTCATCTCAATTATGTACACATACTGTAAGATGTGGATAAAACTGTGAAAAAGCTGGTCATCATATAAAAATTATTTAATATATTAAAGAAGTGTTTTCCAAATCCTTAAATTCCATACCAAACCTCTACATTCAACACAATTATATAAAAGTAGTATGGTAATTATAATTAAACTTTCAAATAAAATTAATTCAGATGAAAAATAGCATATTTATAGGTGTATTTTTTCAGACTGTATCCAGGAAACCGCTTAAAGCTGTGACTGATGAACCTATTTTTTAAAAAAAAAAAAAAAAAAAAAAGCAAATGAACTTGACACATAGAAAAAACTGTTAAGGAAGGAAACTGTTTTTTAGCTGAGAATTAAAGAAAAATCGAGAGCTAATGAAGTAGAAAGAGTTTTTTTTTTTTTTTTTTTTTTTTTTTTTTTTTTTTTACTTTTCACCCGTTTTTCCTCATTTGTCTTGTGCAAACTTTCTATCTCATTGTGAGATCAAACTCTTCCCTTCACCTGTTTAGCCCCTCTGTTCTTAGTGTTCTCCCTTCAAGCTGGAGCACCTTGCTGTTGGGGGCCTGATCCAAGGTCTAGTGAAGACCCAGTGAGTTGCAATCAGTTTTTGCTACCTTATTCTGCTAGAAGAAGCAGCCACCAGGTTCAACATTGCTGCTGAGACATATCCAGATTTCATGCTGGCTTGACTCAGATGCTGTTGTACATTAGCAGATGACAACCTCTTTAATAACACTATATTCAGACCTTTTTCCTATTTACTTTTCAGCTTTCAAACATTGCATGTCTTTTGTGCTCTGTTGCCCAATCTCCTACCTCTCATTTTCCATAAGTTCTCACATCCCTTATGTAGTTTTTGACCCCAACATCACTTTATTACAAGGGTCTTACTTTCTTGTTGGTTGTCACTGTGAAGTCCTTCCCTTTAAACTGTCATGCCTTTCAACTCTTCCAGCACCCTCTCCTTGGACACTTGGAGGCTTTTTTTTTTTTTTTTTTTCCTCCAGTATCTATTTTACTCTTAGTGATGTCAGTTCTTTCATCTCTGTCTTCTGGTCAGCTCTCCACTCAGATGACCTCTTTTGAAGGAACGAGTTCAAACAACAATCTATGCTCTCTTGTTTTATTCATCTTTCTGTACACTGATTTTATCCAGAGAGCATTTCCTTCTCCTTTCTCTGACCCTCTTGACTGATGCCCATGTCTCACAGCTTGGTCTGTTCCACCTATTGGTTTCAAGGACAAGCAACCACTGGTGCACTACTATAAACTGCTTAAGTGTTTATGAAGATGTACTAGTAACTATCACCTAATGATCTCTACAGCTAAAGATAATTTTTCTTCAATTTGTGTAACGTATTTTAATGATACAGAATACAGAATAAAACATAGCAACAAGTAAAAACATGTTAAGATCACACCGAAAAACAGATGTTTATTCCAGAACTTACTTCCAAGAATGAGGTATTGTTTGCTTCAAATTAACTCATCTTGAAAAGCCATTTTATGTATCTCAAGAGAATTCAAATATTTCCCCCTAAAGTCTTACGTAAATAGCTTAAATCTGGAATAAAATCTGTGATGAGTTTTAATCAGAAATAGAAGATTTAGAAGATTTACAGCAGAAAAAATATTACATTATATATGTTATATATTGCTTTAACATCTTAGTTTAACAAAGTGTTTACAATTCTACTTTTCAAGAATATTTTGTGGTTGTATGTATACTTCTGTGTAATATATATTTAATTTATCTAAAACAATATCTTTATCACTCATACCATCTACTAAATTCAATTTAAAAAAATAAAACAAAAATCTATATTCAATAGATAGATTCAGTAGAGAACAATCTCCCCTGACTGGAAATCTACTATCTGAGGAAATTATAGTCGTATGTAAAAGCTATCAAAAAGTTCTGAAGATCATACAAATTGCTTTGATCTGGAAACAGCTTTAGAAACTTTACAGCCACAGGTCTTTCCCAAGTTCTTCCACAGAACAGAACTGACAATGTGAATCTTTTAAGCAGACATCTTCTTTTCTTCAATGAAGAAAATGATACAAGGACATGAGGGGTATATTTATCTAAAGTTCATAAACCCTTAAAAAACAACAATACAAAACACTTCTGGGTTTAAAGATGTCAAGAAGCTGCTGTGTAGAAGAATCAGAAATTTAGGCTTTTGGCCTTTATTCTGAATTGAAATTGAAATAGGATATTTCAAAAAACTTCAGTGGAAAAGAATATTTAATATTAATAGACAGAAATGTTACTTACAAAAGCACTAAGTGTTCTTATTCTTTCTCCTTTTTATTTTATATATGAATGATACAAATATATTTCAACTTGCAAGAAAAGGCTTTTCAAAATGTTGTATTTTAGGAATGTAACATTAGAATATTCTGCTAATGCTAGAAATGTCTTTAACTTGTGTAAAAGTATTTTCAGTAAAATATATGTTTGTAAAGTATTTCCATGGAAAACACCTTTTAAAGGGAAATTTGTTAGTCTTATATTTGTCTTCTTCAATTCAAAAATTTATCCAGATTGGAAAAAGTACTTAAATGTGCCTTTAGAGTATGCACAAACATTAATAATAACAGGGACAGGTTAACCTTATTTTATTCTTTGCTAAGATCAAATCTATATAATTCAGAGATTCACATACAATAGAATGCATGACAGGGATACCTCAATAGCTTATCTGCAATTGGTATCCTTCTTGTACAAAAACACCAATGTTGCTCAAGATGTGTTTAAAAACAAAGGGCTTTTTATTCAGAGGCATGTGTGCAGAATTATCAAAATTTTATGAATAGATAGCCTAAAAGTATTATATTGAAAAAGAAAAAAAAAGGTATATAACAAATCTGAAAAACTCAGAACATACAAGTGACATTGCAGTATTTTTCTCTCTAAAGATGTGACATTTTGTTTTTATTTATTTAGACAAAATCCATTAATGTTAAACTTCCTTTATAATATTAATTGTATACACATTCAAATTGTAATCCTTTGTAGAGAACTTGTCCTGTTAAATAAGAATCAAGTTTTCATTTGGTCATAAGCAGAACTGAAAGTATAAACATCTCCTTTTCAAATTTAAATTACCAAAATATATTATGATACAGTTAAATATTTGATAGAAGTTGAAACAACAGGATGTCAGCTTCTTTTAAAGTACTGTTTGTGAGATATCTAAATTTCTTTCTGTCAAATGTGAACAAGTGTTCAGGCACCTTAGTTAAAACTATGAATAAATAATGAAGTATTTCTGAGTATAAATCATAACTAGATGATCCAAGCTAATGTGTGTTTATTTGAAAATTTTGAAGACATTACTTCTGATTTTAATTGAGATTGTTTAAAGGAACTAAAAATGTATCCTACTTTTTAATAAATAAAATAAAAATAAATAAATAAATAAAATAAAAATAAAATCTTTTGAATCATTTACTCTCCAAAATTCTACTTTTTTAATTTTATAGAACTCAAGATTTGCATTATTATTTTTTTTGTATTGATCTTAACAGCCATTTTTTTCAATCTCAATTGCTTGTATAATTGTATATTGACTTACTATTAAAAGATTTTATTTTTTTAACTGTGATAAATTCTACATTTTCAGAATATATTGATATGTAAATCAGATAGAAGTGATTATATCATACTGTTTTCCTTCTACAAGTTGCTACCATTAGTTGTATCCATGCAATATTCAAAAAAATAACTTTACTAGTGGAAAAATGAAATGGGAATGGTTAAACCATGCATCATGTTAATATGTAGTTATATGAAGTCTTGCTGAGAATTTAGGAAATTCTCTGATGGAGGCAAAAAGGAGAATTGTTGAAACAATGTATATCCAGTGACACTGGATATAAAAGTGAGATCTTAGGTGCTGTGTGATAAATGTGAACTCTGCAAATCAAATTCCTCTTATAATTTATTTACTACCTTTGCACATTAATAATGGGGAATGGGCTAAAGTTGTGTCAGGGGAGGTTTAGGTTGGATATTAGGAAGAACTTTACTGAAAGGGTTGTTAGGCACTTGAACAGGCTGCCCAGGGAAGTGTATGAGTCACCATCCCTGGAGGTCTTAGATGTAGATGTAGAGCTTAGGGATGTGGTTTAGTGGAGGACTTGTTAGTGTTAAGTCAGAGGTTGGACTCGGTGATCTTGGAGGTCTCTTCCAACCTAGATGATTCTGTGATTTTGTGATTCTGTGATGATATGACCAATTGCATTAGAAACAATGAAAAAATTATTAGGGCTCTGTTACAGTTTACTGACTCCTACAATGGAAAGAGTGAGTGTAAGACCTGTATGTTCTGTACCTCAGAAAATAAACTATGTCATTAGATATAGCAATATGGGGAGGTATAGGTCATGTAGACATCCCACACCTTTGATCACAGCCACATATTAAGATGTAGTATTATGTTATATCATGGTTATCTTGGAGGAGAATCTACCCTAAAAGTCACAATTTTAATCTCAGACAAAAATAAATAGTGGCTCTTTTCTTACATAATTTTGCAATTTGTAACTATTTATAAAAATGCTTGCTTTAGGATAATATGCTTGTGCTAGCATATGTGAATCTAATTTTGCCTCTCTCTGAAAAAAGTTGAATAGCAATAAAATCTTGCTTAGTTGAGGAAACAGCAGTAAGGTATCCTCAAAAAAGATTGCTATGAAATATAAGAGAATTATTATTATTATTATTATTAATTATTATAAAAGGAAATGTCATTTGTGCTTTGCTTCCAGTATCTGACACAGCACCGTGCCCAGAGGAAAAACTTTCTTCTATTACCAATAACATTAAATACTGGTAGTGTATGTGACATGGAAATACCTCTGCAGTCTAGCAAGAGAATGTGCATGTGAGAGTCTTTGGTCTCTTTGGATTCATTTGCAGTTCTTTCTTGCTGTAGTGTCTTGAACACAAAAATCTGAAGTATGCTTAGCACAACATTTGTGATGACTTTTAGCTGTTTTATGGTTGAAGTTACTCGGGCTTTCTTTTCCCCCTTTGCCTCAGCTTTTCTATTGTAATTAATAACTTTTCTCTAAAGCCGCATGTGAACAGAATGCAAAAATGCTCTGAATTTACATAGATAATATAGTCTTTATATTGTACAGTTTATATTGTATGGTTTTATCTGCTATATCACAGTGAATGTTATATTCTGAAGCACACAATTACTTGCCAAAGTAATTTATGTTTTTTTGGTAACTGCTTTGTACATTCAATACCATAATTGATTTTAAATGTGAATCAAAACATGCCACTGCTGTGGGCTTCTCTGTTCTAATACTTCTCAAATGGATTAAGTAATTTTATATTATTTAGTGGTATCCTGTTGCTTTTGCGAGAATAAGTTTTGAAAGGTACGTCTCATCTCTACTAAGAACAATGCGCAGGGGAAAAGATCATTCCTGCACAGCATATGACTGAAAATAATGTGATGCAGTCTACCACTAAAGAACTAACCCAGACACCAAGTAAAGAAACAACTGTAAATGAGCCTGACTTCAGGAAGCAGAGCAGAAATGAAGGTGGAGAGTCTCTTCACACAGATGGAGTGGAAAAAAAAAAAAAAATCAACAAAAAAAGCCTGTTTTTCATGGAACAGGAAAATAAGCTCTGAAGTAAGTGATTTGATGGGTCTGTGGAAAAGTCTGAGAAGGGATAGTACCTTTGTGCTGATGGAAAAAACAAAAACAAACAAACAAACAAAAAAAACCCACATAGTTATTCCTGACACTTCTGGGAAACAGATTGTATGTGAGGAAAGGTCTGACATTTCCTGCTGGAAGAAAAATGTAATATGAGCTTGGGTGCACCACCTGCAATGGTACGAACACATGGGAGTAAGAATGGGGAAGCCTTGGGGCAGATATCAGGAGGAGGTACAGCTGCAACAAGCAAAAAAACTTGCTTTATGGGTGCCCTGGGTGTGGTCACCTTTTGGTTATGTGACCTCCTCACCAAGGACTCCGGATCAAGCCCCTCAGTGTTCCCCACAGCTTGCAGGGGGCTGCTGCTTCTCAGTTTGCCTGGGGACTGATGTTTTCAGCAGTCCCTCCTGGCTGATGCGCAGGGGTTGCTCCTGAAACTGAGCAGGGAGGGAAGCACTTAATCCCTTCTTCTTCTTCATCTGCTTGGATATTTGCACTGGTGCTCTATGCTCTGTGTGGCAATAAATCAATCAAACTTCATGGAAAGTCTTGAGGTTATTCTGTCTTCCAAAGCAGAGCTCAAGGGCCTTGAGATGTGGCAATGTTACTTAAATAATAGGAAAGTGGTTTCCTCTGCCAAAGCAAGCAATGCTTCTTTAATACCAAATTAAGCATGACTATTTTAATTTTTGTGGAAATAGCAGTACTTAGTGAGAAAACTGGAGGCAGATCCTGGAACAGTATTCTTGCAGTGATAATATCAGAAGATAGATTTTGACAAAGATGAACTGTATTCCACCTCTTTCCTTTTGGGTTTTAATATTGACTGAATGTTTCAGCGGAGAGACGGGATATAAGAAAACACCCATACCTGCTTAGTCTCCTACTATTTGCTTCTATGTGCATTTCACAGATACAGCTCATGAAGATGCGACTTCAGTATCATGATTGGTGTAAATCTCTTGAAAATATTAATAACATTTAGATAAATAAAATTTCACTTACAGTGTTAGTAGCACATTCTTCATGTCTGTGCTTGTGCACTTGAGAGACATCACCATGAAGTTTAAGCATGGCTTTGCATTGCAAAATAGGCAAGTCAAACCTGCTGATGTCTTGTGAATAGTGAATATATATTTCTATGTACTGTGTTCCATAGGTTATTCAAACTGTTCATTTGCATAAAAATAGTTCATTTTTATGAATAAAAATGCACTTGCTGCTTAAGTTGCTCTGTTAACTCTTTAGACCTTCTGTATGTTACAATAGCCATAACTTTGAAAACTTTGTCTCAACCATGGTTTAATTAAATGTGGGTGTACCTTTTCTCTTTCCAAAGATTGCTGCTTCCAGGCAGAATTATTGTCTGAGCTGATTTAAGGCTGCATTAAATATGGTGCCTGCTCAAGCTTGGATTCTTGCAGGTAGTTTTAAAAAGTCAGCACCTTAGCTTCTCTCTTCTTATGTTACAGATGTTACAGCAATGACCTGATGTTAAGTGCTCTAGTGCTCTAAAAAAAAAAAAAAAAAAAAAAAGGAGTTCTGAGTTTTGAGTGTTTCCCTATTACATATGGCATTATTTTGTCTCTAACCTCCAAATCATTGAAGAAAATTTACATTAACCATAAACTATAAAAAGTGTTTGACTAAAATGTGCAGAAACTATAGAACGAATCAGATTATCTAGGAGTAGAAGATCTCTAACATATGCAATGCTATCTGCTGTACAAAACAGACTTAAGAAAAAACTATACCACGGTCAATATATTTTTGTTATAATTCTCTCAGGTGTACTGCTTAGAAATATGTCTTCAGAGGTGCATAACTTTTCCCATTTTCTGTGTATTTTTCACCAACTGTTAATAATTTATAGTGCATTAAAGGGATTGTTTTTGTTGATAAATGGGGTCAAAGGACCTGTCTCTAAGTCTGATGATATTTTCTGATAGTCTGATGACATGTTCATAGGATATACTACTTTAAAGTTGTCTATCTGTCCTTATTTCTATCACAACTGCAGCTACATCTCAAGATGCAACCCACTTCAGGTATTCAGGTGTAATTCTTTCCTCTTTATTGAAAATAAGGAGAATTCACTTATGGACATCTGCCTTGAGCAGAACTTCAGACTTGTCCTCAACAACATCAAGTTTATGTTTGATTTGGAAACTTACAAATCTACCACTTTTCTCCACATCTAAACTAAAGTCAGAAACATGCTGTGCTCCAAAAGGAAATACTTGTGTACATGTGTACTTGCATGCCTGTGGCCGTGGCCTTTACTCAGTGAAGAAAAATACAGTTTTACCTGTGTTTCTGACAATATATAATCACTACCAATGATTATATAGATAGATTTAGAGGTTTCTCCTCGACACCAAAACTTGAATGGGTACAAGGCCTCAGAGAAAACACCTGGATTTGTACTAGACACAGAGCAATGTGTATTTTGCTACCTGTCCAGTTGCTTGCCAGAGTGTGGCAAAATATATCCTTCTGCTATCAATTTGCTGCGGCCATAGAGAGAATAGATTTTGTTGCCTGGCATCTTACTTTTTTTTTTTTTTTTTTTTTTTTGATGTATCTTACACACCTTAAATTAAATTTCTGATTTTAATATGTTGATTGTTACTTTGACAATGATATTTCTATGCTACTTGATGCAGAAACAAGACTTCTGAAAGCTTTTGTTACTGACAAATTCCCTGTATGGAGTTTGAGAATGCACAGAGGGATAACATGGTAAGATATTCATATTAACCTCTCCTTAAAGCTAGTTGTTTTCTGATAAAAACATTGCCTTACAAGAGACATACTGCTCAGAAAAGCTCATGCTTAATATACATTCAAATCAAGCAGGAGGTTTGAATATGAGACATTTTAAAATTATAATCATGCCCTAGTTGCTCAATTTGTGTTTTGATGTAGTTTTTGGAGCTCAGACACAGGGAAGGGAATTTGCTATGTCTTGTCTAAAAGGTTCCTCATTGGCGTTATTATTCTGAATTTTAGAAGCTGGTGGAAATTTGGAATGCTTGACAAAAATACTGTTTATAAAATGACTGAATATAAATTTACATGTTCCCCTGTTTCTTTAAGCAGATCTGTAGGTATTTGTATATATCAAGATACACTATTCATATCTTGAGAAGAGTTATTTTAGTCGAAACTCTCAACTGTGATTGACATCAATACAATAATAGTTTCACGAAGCCAAGTGCTTTATACATACAACAGGAATCTACACAGCTCTACTAGGACAAGGTTTAATAGCAGGTCATTTTTGGAAAAAAAAAAAAAATAGCATGCATTTTAGCTAAAGAATATTTAATGCTAAATGCATAAACAATCTGTGAAGCAGGGATCAGATATTAATAACTTTTCCAGTGAGTGCCTTCACTGAAGGGTCACCAGATCTTGTTCTTTCAAACACTTCTTGATCCCATAAATCTTGAACTACTTCCAACACAGTGTCAGAATATCAACAGGAACATGTAGGTCAGGATATTGCCCCAGGCTGCTCGAAATATGGATCTGTCACTGAGATGAAATTGAACATGGATAAGTGCTATAAAATGGGATGGGAAAAAAAGCATTGTCACATACTCTTTCTTCTCACATGATTTAGAAGAAATAATAATTCATATGTGCACCTCTGAGTTTTTATGTCTTTCTGTCTGTCCTTCTGTCTTGAAAAGGGTAGTCAGGGCTGAAATGCTGAGCAAATTTCCTAGACTTTCAAAGGTGCTGAAAGTAATGCCTGGCACCAGACTTGGGGCTCAAGATTAAAGCCATGAGATCTTTCACCTGTAGAATCAGTTTGAATTCTCATCTTCCCAAGGCAAGTTTCTTTTTGATTTATCCAATAAGTCTAATTTAAAGCCTTCTGAGACTAATCTAAATTGCTTCACTGATTGCAGTGCACCTTTGATCTTTGTTCTGTACCTTCAAACATGACACTTAAGAACCTTGGTTAAGCTTATAATTAATATTGGTCTCTGCAAATCATTACAGATTATATGGTGTTCCCTCTGGACCACAGTATTTATTCATCTTAAGACTGATATTCCTAAAATGTTGTCTGTATTATAACTATGTTGGTATTTATTCAGAAGAATATGTTGATTGAGGGACTGGTTGCTATTACTGAGCCTAAGTTCTGCGGGAGAGAATATTATTTCCCAGAGTTTCATGTAAGGTTTTTGCATAACAGTTGTTTCTTTCCTCAGGATCCTCATAGTCTGGCATTAATTTCATATTTATTTTCCTATTTCTGATCATCTGTGTTTCACATCTTGAAAGTTGGATTGCAGTACACCACCTGTTATTCTTAAGAAAAAGTCTTATAACGGAGTCCACAGAAAGCAGTGATTTTCATTTGATGTTTTCAAAACTGTAGCTTAAGCTCTATCATTTTTTAGAAAGAAATGAGAAAGAAATGTGTGACCAAAGCATACTTTTCCACTGTTACTTTCCCTCCTTATTCCCTCTTTCCTGATGCTGAGGATTTACCATGTAAAGATTTTTCACTTGGGAAATAAATTGTTTTATAATTTTGAATGCAGAGTATTAACCTCTCCATCTGTCCGAGTTTTGTTTGTTGCATATTAGATCTTTCCTCTTCACTTTCTTTGTCTTGGAGATCTTCTAGCATAACTTTAGAGAAAAGATTGGCAGCCTGCAATGTAAGAGGGTTTTATGCTAACATTTCTCCCATTCCTCTGGTTCTCAGATATTTTAGTTAATCCTCTAGTTTAGTACTTGTTTCTCTGCCTCATACAAAATGTCTACCTGAAAATCAATGTTTCCTTTTGCTAATAAATTTCTGTTTGTATTCTGTTCTCTTCTCTTTCAGTATCTCATACCACATTTTTTTCAACTGTTAAAAAAAAATCTGTCTTCAAACAAGTTTCATTCGTCTTTCAATGTCAAGAAATTAAATAGGACTCCTGCTAACATACAGACTTGATGTTTTGACTTCTTACAGTCTTGATCACTTAATTTTCTGACAAACTGCAGAAAAGAAAAATTACTCCACAGCTGTACATGTTCTAAGGACTTTAATCTGTACTAGGATAAATGGTGGTCTAGCCCCACAGCAGTACTCTCCTCTGAGAACAGTTTTCACAGCATTTCCTCATCAAACTATTGTTGTACTGTACTGTCAGTACTGCTCTTCAACAATTCTTTTTGCAGGAAAATGTGGTTAAGTTTTGTGAATTTTCTGGAGCACTTCTGCGTATTTCCGAATCCTTTTTCAAACCCAGACGCAAAATGAAGACCAGGAAGAAAGCTCAGCTCTTGCTTTGAATTTGCCACACTAAAGCTGTGACAAAGCAAATGACAGTTCACTGGGAAGACATGCCGGATACTCAGTATCTGAGATCTGTGATAATGTGAGAGGTGGCTGAGCAGAAACCTTAATTTGTTGGGCTGTTCTACATGAAATAAGGTAGTTATTCTCAAATTTCACTTATTTTGTATATAGCAAATTAATCCTGTAACAGTGTAACAAACTAGTGAATAATGCTTTTATGTATATAGAGTCCTTTCTGCATACTATATTATTCAGTGGTTAATCACTAAAATCAGTGTTATGTTTTAGATACATAACTGCAGGAGGCGAATATATCAGTCCTTGGTCAGAAGATTTTCTACCACTCTGCAAAACTTTTTGTCAGGTTTTTTAATAATCACTAATATGTAAATTGTAAGGAGTACCATTTTTTTTTTATTATTTTTTTTTTACTGATTTTGTCTTATCTTTCTCCATGTTGGTATCACTGAGTACATTAATATTAATATGGAGATGAACTGTTTCTACAGCATGTAGAGATGTTAATCATGGCTATTCATCTAGAGGTTATGGTAGATAATCAGAAAAATGCTGATGAAGCATCTTCTGATATTACTCAAAGTTTTGTTCAGTAGATTTTATTGCTCCCATTCAGAGAAACTACCAAATAAATTACGTTTTTAAGAGTGTAATGTTCCTGGATGTTAATTGATGCTCATTTTAGGAACTTGTAAAGTATCTTCTTCATAAAGTGACCAAAGAAAAGGAGTGAATACCATTTTGTGAAGTATTGATCAAACAAACCATTGATTCTTCTTATAGCAATTTTTATAAATTACAAATTAAAAGTGTAAAAAGTTCAGCAAATATATCTTCAGGAATAATAAATAGGTGCTATTATACATTGCTGGTAATGATGAGAAAAATGTATCCACTTAACAGTCATATCTGGGCAAAGAAAAACAGTTGAGAGAAGAGAAATACATCATAACTAGCAGTCAACATTTTTAATAGGACATTTTATCTTGTCTTTATCTTTATCTTTAGAAAGTAAAAAGCTAAAGTCAATTTTGTCACCATTCCTTTTGGAAACATCCTGTGGTGTTCAGAAGAGCAGCTCTAATGTTATTTTCTCTTCATCATAAGAACCTAATTTAGTATGTCTTCCGGTCAACATTATTATTATTATTATTGTTGTTATTATATTTTATTATTATTATTATTATTTAGGAGCATCTCCATTATTTATGGTGGTTAGGCATCTCATTAAAATCAGGTTTTCCACAGAACACCTTTTTTTTTTTTTTTTTTTTTTCCTGAAAAGGCATGAAGTAGTTTTGAAAATTTAGATGTACCTTCTTAGTGTCAAAAGGACATTTACACTTGTGTGGCTGGTCTTTGCTTCCTGACATACAGTGCTCTAGTTATTGCAAGCCTTGATGCACTTATGGTAAACTGATGACAGGAATGTTGTCATCTCAGGCAAATGCCACATACACTAAAATTTGGAAGGTTTATTTTCGTTCTATATTGAATTATTATATACTTAAAACTTAATTTTTTAAACTGAAGAATTTAATATTAAATTAAAATTCTTTCCAGTAAAATCATGTTTATGTTCTGTGACTTTCAATGAAGCAGATTTAAGCCACTGAGTGCTTTGGAAGATTCACTTATAAATCTGTTAAACACATCATTGTATTGTCTCATGTTATACTCAAATATTTAGTAGTAGCTGTTCTACTGTAATTTTTCTCATAAAAACGGAGAGAATTCAGGTATTTTGAGGACCTACCCATGTATTGTAATATTAATGCAAATTATTTATTACTGAATAGCTTTCTACAGCTATTTTCACATCTGTTTCCTGTCAAGGAACAACTATTTATTTGTTTATTTATTTACTTGTGGTCTGTCAAAATGGACAGAGAATTCCAAGTTAAATGTTGTACTATCACATCATCATGCATACATGGGTTCCCAAGACAAAACAGACATGGACCTCTTAGACTGTTTCCAGAGGAGGGCCACGGAAAATGATTGGCTGCAGCATCTCTCCTATGTGGAAGATCTCCCTTTCAACCCAAACCATTCTGATCTATGAATCTACATATATATTCCAGAAGACCTCCATATCATTTCCTACAAAGAATCACATTACAAAAAGTAATGTGAAAGAAAACAGAAGAAAGGGGGAAGGGGAATGGCAAGTGAGAAGGCTAAGAGGTTGTTTTTGACCTCTGTCTATAAGCACATATAAAGTGCTTTACACTCTGGATAACTGAAGTATGATCTTTCTCTATGTGAGATGTCATTACTGTCCCTGGAGCTAGAACTTAAAAATACATGTGAAAAATGCAGAGTACATCACACAAAAAGTCACTTCCCCTTCCCCTTCTTCTTCTCTTCCCTTTTCTCACAGATAATTTCTGGTTTCACACCAGAAACACAGTGCAGGGTATTTCAGATGGAGTATGTTCAATAAATCTTTAAGCTGGAAATTATGGGAGTAAGCCCAAATATTATCCTTCTTCCATCTTGACTTTCAATACTTGCAGAATTGCCTTTAGCTATTGTTGTAGGAACTAAAGCAATGCAAATACATACACTGTCTATATTCTGAAAAGTGTTAGATAATTATATACTTTATATCACATACTGCTTTAAGATCTACAGTCATACAATACTGTAACTATAAACACACATTTTTAGTACAGGAAGGAAATAAGATATTCATAGTGTGAACCTTATTCCCTTTGACAGTTTAAATTCCTGAGGAAGGACGGTAAGCCATTTACATTCTGGTTGAATAAATGAATAATTCAAGGTAGCTTACTACACTACGCTTTTCTACAGCAGATATTTTTTTAAAAAATCTCAGTAGTTAGATACTTTGTAAACATGATTCAAATGTATCAAATTGGTTAAAAAATTGTGCTGATTTCAAACCATTTACTAGATTTGAAAGATTATAAATACACACAGGAAATCAGAAGAGAAATTTATGTTATGTGTAAGAACTCATCCTAATCCTTCCATTCTCCTTCAGCTGCAGACTCCTCGAAAAGTCTGCAGTGTCGTCTCATGAAAAGTTGACAGTTTAAAGCCAGAAGGATGAAAGAAAACCCTACCTGGAAATGGAATAGAGAAAGAAACACATAAAGGCACTCAAAAAAGAGCAAATCCGTCTTCAGCATCTCCTGTCAGAAGTTTTATGCTTTTCATCTTAGTCTACCAGTATCTCTAAATATGTGTCAAAATAACTGTACCTGCTGACTGTAGGGAAATAAGAGATTTAAAACTCCCACTCCATGGAAAAAGAACATTACAAATTGTGGGTGTTGGTACTTATAAAGCCACTGAACTTTTATGATGTTCTAATGCTATGGTCAGACATTTTTAAGCCTTAAACTGGTTTGAAACTGTATGTATTCTCAACTCAAGGAGATCTTACCTTTAATGGAACATCTAACAGCTGGAGCTTTATAGAAGGCATGCATAATAGAAATGGGACATTTGATGAGCATTTGCTAAAGTGCATTGTATAACTTGAATTACTGATATAATTATGAATATATTATAATGTATAATTATCTAGACAAAGAGCCCGTATAGTACAGTAACTCTGTCAAAGGGGTTCCAGCTTTTCTTTAATGTGATAATAATGTTTAGTACTTTTCTTTTATGAAGCACTTTCTAAACACTAACTAATTAATCCTTAAAACACCCTGGTGAAGTGGATGAGTGATTCTTGAATTTAATAGTAGTTGTGGATTGCTTAGCACCTACAAGGATCAGCAAAGGTCACAATTTCCCTAGAGTACAGTGGGAGAGTGGGAAGCTTCAGCAGGCTGACTCTACAGAACACCTGTGGTAGATCTGATAAATTTAATGCCTGCTTTCATGTTTGGTCCTCGATGAAACAATCAGTATGGCCTGAATAGGCCAAATAACCATTCCAATCTCAAACTCAGTTTAACAGTAAATAAGAGAGACACCCAGATTGACATAAGAAAAATTAGAAGAATACAGGGAAAAAAAATAAATCTTTTAAAAATCTTAGGTGGCAGAAAATGTTCTAATATTCATCTTAAAACAGAAATGATTAAAATGCAGCAATAGTCATATTGCCTCCAATTTACCATGTTTTTCATCAAGATGTGAGTAGAGAAAGAGAATGCAAGTTTGGTTCCTTGGTTTGGATCAGTGGTAACTGACCTAATCAGCTCCTAGACTCTAAGTCGTAGGTAAGGCATAGGAGTCTGGTTTGTGAGTCATGAATTGATATTTAATCTAAGGAAAAGTTACTGCTTTCTCACTTATCTGGCATGGTTATATGGGCTGGGGAGTTAAGGAGTGGGGCTTTTTTTATTTTTTTTATTTTTTTGTTTGTTTGTTTGTTTGTTTTGTTTTTTGTTTTCCTTTGTTTTTCCACAGATCAGGCTTGAATTAGACAGACAAGGAATACAGGTTACAAACATCTCACATCTGTGAGGCAAGCAACTCAGCTATTAACAAAAAATAAATAAAAAATCTTAATACTGTCCAAAAAACTAAACATTTTCCTCTCATTTTACTCACAAGCAGTACAAGAGAGAAGAGGGAAACTGGGAGTTCCTGCAGAGAACTGAGAAGCAACTAAAGAAAGAATTGCAGACTGACATAAATCTATAGGAAGGTGAAAATTTGGTATTATTATTGTTGGTAATTCCTCAGGGAAACACATTTGTGAAACTTTAGTCTAATTAAACCGTGGTGCATTAAAATGGTGCATTATCCTGAATATTTAGGAAAATGCATCTCCAACCAAACTGCTGTGAGGACAAATACCATAAAAAGATCTAAGGATGTTTTTTAACAAGTAAAATTCTGTTGCCAAATAGGTTCTGATTTGAATCACCTCTATAGAAGACCTAGGTCAGAAGTTAATGGAGATCATTTACTGTCCTTAAAAGGTGGTGTTGGACAACCTTAACTCAGAGAAGAAACAAGTCCAACCCATCTATAAGTAGAATGGCACAAAGGTGGTAGATTTATTAGGTATATGTATTTTGCATACATATACAAGAAAAATAAAGCTGGATTGAGAATTTGTTCAGTTTTTCACTGAAAAATCCGTTTAGTGAAGGGACTTTGTATCTTCACTTGATGTTATCTTTGGTTGGAGTTTGGTTTGGTTTCCCCTTTGGAAAAAGAAAGTAAAATTACAGAAATAAGAGGAACATAATGCCCTACTCTATCAGCTCTGCATTATTTTTAAAAAGTACATGTGTATTTTAAAAATCACTCTGAGGAAACGTTTTGCTTCTGAAACAACAACAAAAAAATGACTATGTTTGACATATCTGCCATACTGAATGTGACTCAAAATATCAATATATATTACATATTACATATGGAGCCTTGGAGAGGATCAAGATTTTTCATCAAAAATATGTTTTGCATGACTTCAGAACTTACAAAATTTTTAAGTGTCATCAGTGTTTGGTAACAATCAAAGGAGAAAAGGATGTGAATGGCAGATTTAGACGAAAAAGTTTAATATAGCAAATACTGAGATCTTCTCCTTGATGTTAAAAATCAAATATTCTTAAAAAGAAATGGAATTCTACAAACAACATCTGATATCAGCTGTAATCCAGAATAGTAAATATTAAACTCTTGCCTAGATGATTTTCTGTTTCAGAAGCAAAAAATATACAGACTGACCCAACAAAGATTTAAAAGTAAAGGCTAATAAATAACAGATTTTAACACCAAAAATAAACCACTCAATCTTTAAGAATAGAAATATTTTAATATTTTGATATTAATTTTAATGTTTGAGATATTATAATGTGTTAGCAGTTTAAGTTGCGATATAAGTAACATCCTTCTACAACTAGAGACAAAATTAAAAAAAATAATTACTTAATACTCAACTAGCTTATATCTTCTTTTAATAGGTATTTGCATTGCACACTTATAAAACTGTTGCTGCCTGTATTCTCACTTTGGTATTCAAAACAAGCAACTTTAGTTCAAAAAAGTACTGCAAATATTTTTTCAGACAATGGAACAGGTAAATTAATATTCTTTCTGGGAGACAATAGATAATGACTTGTGGTATGAATTTTGTGAAATTTAGGTAATTTGAATTAGCTACAGACAGTTTGTTTCTGCAGACATGGGGACCTCAGACTGTTTCCTCTCCAATTGTTTTGTCTGCTTGTCTCATTTTCCTTTCCTCCTCAGCTTGTGATAAAATGTTACCATGGAAGAGAGAAAAAAGGGCATTGTTTTCTCTTACCTTTTGTATCTACAAAGCTTTGTGAAACAGAAAAATAAGTAGTAAATGGTATGTATCTAAACATATGATTTCAACACTTTAAATATTTTATAATAAACGTTGTTCTTGGATATCTATAAGTTTTTTTGGAAGATAAAATTATATGTATTGAAAATTTCCATTTGTTTTCCCTGATGCTAGTGAATGAAATAACAGGTAATCATTTTTGCAGCTGAAGTGAGTATATAAGGTGTTTTTTGTTGTTGTTGTTTGTTGTTGTTGTTGTTGTTGTTTTTTACTTATGTTGGAAGAACTAATGAAATTTCTCTTCTTTTCTGAGTTTAGAATGTCACAACCCTTTCAAGCCCATGACTCACAGTGACGAGAAACAAATGTCTTAAGTTCTGGGAAGTCAGAGCTAGGAAGAACTTGCACTCTCTTGCTTTCAGTATTTCACCTGGATGGTTTAAACTGCTTCTTGCACCTCTAGGGACCTGCACCTCAGGGGGCAACCTGAGCAGAGAGAGCAGGGAAGAGGTACTGTGCACCCCGGTCCCTGTCTGTGATGGCACAGAAGTGCATGATGCATCTGTTCTTTTTTTGTTTGTTTGTTTGTTTGTTTGTTTGTTTTGTTTTGTTTTCCAACTGCCTTTTTGAATTTCAGTCCCTGACTGCATCAAAATGGTTTGGATGACTTGCAAACATGCTGGTGAGCACATATCAATAAATTAAAGGGGTCAAATCATTTGCAGAACTTGGCTACAATGCAAGAGACATGTATACACAAGTTCATTAAAACATTTAACTGAAGCTAAAAAATGAGAATCATCAAAACACAGAGTATTGATATTACTGTATACATAAATCTGCCCTATGCAGAACTATACACAGCACTCAATAAAACCCATAGGTATCGGATGTATGTATTAGAAGGGAAAAGATCTTATTAAGAAAAGTGATTAATTCAGAAAATCTGCTATATTCCAGATCACTCCATAATACAAGAAAGCATGAAACCTCTCTTATTTCAATGAATAATATTTGAAGATAGCAACATTCAGAAAAGGCGGAAATATTTTTGAAGTACAAATTGCCATAACCAAGGAAAAAGCAGGTATTATTTGTTCTTTGGTGAGAAGGTGGAAAGTAAAGAGGGGAAAAATTCTGCTCAAACTACTGTGAACAGCTATTATATTTTGATCATGTTTTCTCCTGTTTCCAAGTGTATTCTTGAGAGTTCTACTTTAGAAAGGTTGTAGCACTTCTGAAAAAAAATTGGTTTTGACCAACTTTGCACAAATATAAGATTGTTAAAAAAAATAGTGATAAAAAAACATACTGGTCTTATGAAACCTTCTTTCACTTACTGTGTTGAAAGATTGTATTAAGATCTTGACTGATCTTTGACAGAATACAAAGTATATTCAGGATAAAATATAGGGGTGAAGAACTAGGGCATAAAAATACAGGGATGTACTAGCTTGAAGGAGAGAAATTACATTTAGTCTTTTGATGGTTTTTGGTTTTTAACTTTACTAACATAAGAGTTTCAAGAGAAAAGAAGAAGAATACAGTGTCCTACAACACTGGTTTACTCTTCATTAGGGGAGGATAAGGGTATATTCTGACTACCAGAGGCCATAATTAGAAAGGCCATAATTAGAAAGAATTATGAATACCCAGGGGTCACAAGATTCAATTTTAATGTGTTTCTGAATGTTTTAACTGCCAGCCATTAGGCAGTTTTTTTCAACATACAAACACTATGCCTGGTGATGCAATATTATGGATGATGCACCACTTTCTTAATTATTTTTATTGTGTTACTTGAAACAATATAGATTGAATATCTATTTAGATAAAAACAGGGAGAAAAAAAGGTAAGTATACTTAAGTATAGGAAATTTAATATTCTTTGGGAAGATCTTAGCAGCTTTATAAATCCTTACTAGGAATCAGAGTGAAGAAAAGAAGAACCCTGTTAGGTTTATTTTAATTTATTTTTTTTTTCCCTCGACCCTTTCACTTTCTAGACTTGAGTGCTCTCACCAGGAAATAAATTGCATTTAATCTAGGCATGAGGACTCTTAATTACACTGGAGAAGCTTTTAATTATGTCATTTCTAATAATAGTGGATTTTTTTTTTTTTTTTCCTGAGACTAATTAAAGGTAAAAGAACTCACTCAAAATACACTTTGCAATGTGATCTGAACAGTTTTGCGTTCTGGTGATTTCATGCAAAGCACTTGAATAATTGATGGTCTAGCTGAATACATTTTTAAGGTCTGAAAAAAATCCTTTTTATCAAGTCAGTATTTATTACAATTATTTATTAATTACTATCATCCACAGTGTTCTTGTATAAACTCAGAAGGAAGGCAGAACCATAAATATTAGCCAGATTTAATTGCCAAATGTATATAAAAAAAAAAAAAGTGAAAAAAATACAAAATAATATGTTTATTCAGATAACTTACATCTTAATCTAGCCTTCATCAGGTTTTCAGATACCCTGAGATGGCAGGCAATGCACATGATTATAGAAGGAGATGGGAGAGAGAAATCAGTGTAAATATCTTCAGAATCAGAAAACAGAATATATGGGCTCTATTGAGCAAACCAACCAAAAAGAACTTTAATTTACTTGTTACTGGAATTTATATTTAAACATATTACCAAAAGCCAGATTTTGTAGCAAATTAGGATGAAATATTCACCCCTTGTAAAACTACTAGCAAAAGTTCTCTTAATTTCCTTAGAGGTAAGAATATATGGTAACTAACTCTGATAGGTAGACATAGGGGACATTTGAACAAAAAAGTGAGAGAATTTAATTATAAAAAATTCCTTAAGGAAATTTAATTTTCCCTAGAATATTATTAGTTTTTTAGAGGTATGCTTACACTGACTTCATCCATGCCATTTGATCTTCATAAGCTTTAATGTATTTAACATAGTAAATCAGTTCTAATATGTTTCAATAATCTTCGATCTAAATTCAATTAATAAAAAGTATATAAAAGTTAAATTAATTTGAGCTTCAAACTTAATGAATATAATGATATATCACAGGTTTCTACAACCTTTTTTGCTCTCCTTACACAAGCAAAATGTTATTTTCACAATTTCATTTGACATAGGTGTAGGCACAATAAATTCACAAAGTTTAAAGTGTCTGAAAGTAAGATTTAAAGTTGGAATATTAGATTACAGGATTCCTGAAGCATCCATATTCCTGTCTGAATGTATTTTATACAGTATTCCTCACACAAACAGTTCCTCTTAAATCTGTTTTCAGGTTTCAATCCCCGAGTAGTGATTGTGGCTATCTGTAAAATTAGCATGTTTTCTGGAAAAAGGTGATGAGTTAATCTAAAGTAATATTTTTCTCACTGAATGAAAATGTGATATTACAAGTTCATACATATTTCTAAATGTAGTCCCCCCCATTTTCTGTACCTGTCACTTTGTATATTTATGTCAATTATATATATGAACAAGTACTATACCAGTGTTTCAATGTACTTTTCAATTAATTCACAATATCAAAAACATCAGTTTATACAAAACCAGGTTGTTTTCTAAATCTAAGACTGTATCATAAACAATTTTTGCACCTTGACTAAAAAACAAACAAACAAACAAAAAACTTAAGAAGCACTATTGCCTGGGCAGTACCTTTCTCTCTGTCATCCTTAAAATATTTACAACTTGAAGAATGGGGATTTGTTACTAATGAGTCTTAAATTAATGATAAAAAAAAAACAAATGCTAACTGTTAGAAAAGACCTCTGGCATTTGGAGATAGCCTACAGGATGCAGCAATAAGTTGGGGTGCATGTCTCATTGAGTCCATGTATTTGGAATGAACAGAATCAAACTTCTCCTGTAAAATGGAAACAGAGATGTTCACATGAGGAAATGGGATTGAAATGTTTTCATTACTCAACTTAAGCTTTCAGTCACTAGATGAGCTGACAATTAGATGAGAAAAGAATAGTAATCTTCCTGCAATGTGTACTTAGAACCATATCATAATTTAGATAAATGATTGATAAATTGATAAATATCTAAATTGATCAATATAGATAATTGCTATTTTCTATCTGAGTTACAAGTTTTATAAAAAACTTCAGTAGTTTTTGTAACTTACAAAGTGTCTAATATGAAGGCACAACTTATTTTAGATGTGTAATGTAATGCAGGTTTAGAAAAACAGAAAGAGATTTTTCATTAGACAGATGTATTTAGTTTTTATTAAAAGTTGAAGTTCCTTTAAACTTATTTCTATAACAAGAGTGTGTAATCCACTTTTACATAATTTGGCAGTACTAGGATTGACTGACACAGCTTTCATCTAATTAATTCAACATATTAATGAGATACAGGATTCTCTTTAAAGCTAAGGATGGATGGAGATCCTGCTCAATGCTGGTAGAAACTGGGATGAAGGCATAAGATAAATAATATGAAAATGGGCTCAAAAGTGTTCTTAAAATCTGATATTTAGTAGTGTGGCTTGTATACAAAGATGAAAGTTTCCTACAATAAGAAAAAACAGTCTTGAAAGATAGAATTATACAAATGGAAACACAATTAAAAGGTCATACCTTCAATGACTGGTATGAATTTCTGCTATAAACTAGTGGTTTGTCAGCAGAAAATGTCAGAGGAACATTACAGTCAACATTACAAGTTGACTGTAACTGATTCGTCATTATCAGTGTGGTAAGGCTGTGAAAAAGGCAGAATTGCCTGTAGGACAAAGCAAACAGGATATTTCCTCTCATCCTCTCATGAGTCTAGATGCAGTATAATATTTTCTGTCATATCATACAATATGTTATTGTATAGCATATACAGTGGAGAGAGCTTATTGAGAACACCATAATAAAAAAAATGTTTGTCAAGTAAGGAAGGAAATAACTCATAAGGAACTGTTGCTAAAACAAAACAAAGCAAACAAACAAACAAACAAACAAAAAGCAACCCCCCCCCCCAAAAAAAAAACACACAAAAAACAAAACAAACAAACAAACAAACAAAAACTAGAATGGTACTCTGTGACATAGAGAGACAAAACTGAAAGGGCACAATTGATTTAGCTTGGCAAAATAAAGGCTGAATGAAGACATTGAACATCCTCTTTAATCAACATGTTGAGAACAAACTTTAAGGAAGAGAAGGTTAAAAATAACATTGGGAATCTAATACATGAATACAAAGGACTGTAAGGCAATGTAAATTATAAAGTTTCCAACTATCAGGGCAGTGAGATTCTGAAATGATTTATTAATATGAAATAGTGGGTCCCAATAAGTAGCCTGTTTTTTAAAAACAATGGCATAAAATATGTTTGGTGGGATCTGGATTCCCAGGTCTGAAAATAAGAGAAATGCTCAGAATTACTCTGCATTACCAAATCAGTTGTGGGACAGTGTTAACCTCAGAGAGCCTGTAGGTTCCTATCTGCAGTGTTTATTCTTTACATTAATGTCCATCAGCTCTGAGTATAACAATTCTTCTGTTCAGGAAGCAACATTCCCAGGGATGTGCAGTATTACAGAAGAATTTCTGGGCTTCACGACAGCAGCCTGGGAAAGGATTTCCCATACAGAAAACAAAACATGGGCTCCAGGTTTAGCTGTGCATGTATTTCAGATGGTGAAATTTATTATATGGTACACTCACTGTTGTGGAAGGTCAGGAATTATTGGTTACGGACTATTGTACTCCATCTTCGCACACCTAAAATCTGTGATCTTTTTCTGCTTTATTCATACAGAATGTCTTAGCATATAATGTAGCTATCAGATCTGGCTGGTGCTAAAAAAAAAAAAAAAAAAGAAAAAAAAAGGCCTTAGCTAACTATAAAGACATACAATTATGAATTACTAAACTCACATATCTCACCAGAGATTGACACAATTCTCATTGGATCAGGGAACAGCAATTTTATTCTGTTACCTATTCAGTGTATATGTCAGATCAAAAATAGAAGGTGACCCAGCTAAAATTTTGAAATTTTAAACACTGAATAAACATCCTAATAAATTACCTGCCAGCAACCATTTAAAAAAATAATAATAATAATAAAAAAATACATTTGGAAATGTTGAAACCATCTAAGTTGTCAAGTAAGCTAAATTTAATTATAAATGGTACATCAGATCTTATTCCATAATATCTGTTATGGATATTAGATCATTTTTCTACTCTGTATATATTCATATATTCTACATACTTTTAGCTGACGGAATTTTATCATTTCAGAAAGATGAGGATTGCCAAAATTTCACCCTAGAGTAATATTAATCTTTAAAAAAATAGGACTTTTAAAGACCAGCAGTAAATGCATTCCTAAAGGAACCAATGGGCGGCAATCCTAGTATCTCACACTCCTGTAGTAAACACTGTAATGAGGTCCTTGTTCAGGACATAGAACTGCCTCACTTTAGACACACTTTTTCTGATTTCTTCCTCAATAGCAGTCTTAGCACAGTTGTTCATATATAATGAATGGCATTGCAAATGTGAATGAAGTTCACATGTCTGTGTGTGTGAGACAATAGCTTTCAGAAGACCATTAAATGGTAGACAACATCTAAAATTATCATAAATAAAACAAACAAAAAATAGTTATGTATTCCATAGGTTTTAATGTTTATTTTTGTTCTAGTTTTTATCAGACAAAATGTTACACTTTTCTTCCTCAATAAATATTTTGACTAGTGATTACACTACTGTGCCTATCTTTAACTACAAAGTTACCTGTGTAAAACAGGATAGAAAAGAAAAGACAAAATAGCGTTGCCAAATAGTTCCAATTATTCTGGCTTATACCTGCCTTGACTGCTTTTATTCCTTTGCTGTCCATGCATTTTTTAATGTTTTTAATTTGCCAAACAGTGGTTAATTTACCACTTCTGATTTCCCAGGGGAAAAGGCAGGTTTTCTCAATCTAACTTACTGAACATAGGAGCAAGAGGGAAGGAAATTCAGGAAACTGGACAATTCAACAAAGAAAATGAGGTAGAGTGAAGTATGTGGGGTGCAACAATTTTCTTCAAAGAAGGCAGAGACTACATTTCCATCTCCTCAGCCCATCCATATGCTTGTTCCACAGGACAAGCTGAAAAACAATAGATCAGTAATGTGTCATATTTGAGACAATACTGGTTCATTAGCCACACACAGTTACAAAACAGATGATCATAATTGATTCTAAATGTCTGTAACTTTAAAATATTGGAGATAGTTCTCCTGTCCTTCTCTGAGGTTTGATGTCAGAAAATTATTTATCTTTAGGCTACAAGAAGCCAGAGATCTGGTTTGATCTTTTATGCCACAAGATACTAAATTTCAGCCAGCAAGCTAGTAAGGAGCCTAGATATTTTAGAGTAAATCATTTAATGAGACTGAACCATGAGTCACAAACAGGGGTTGAGACCCAAAGCTCTACTGACAACAGGGAACTGATTAGGCAACATAAGGTGAACAGAAAAAGAAAACCATATCCCACAATGGACCGTACCCCATCATGAAATAGGACATTTCATCATAACAAAAATCTGGCAATTGGTAGGAACATGAATATGCAATTAAGGTTAGCTGAGCATCTAAAGAAAGGGTCCTTTCTCCTGCCTTATTTCATAGTCCTCTGATGTCGTATGTCATCAGATTTTTCTCTTTTCTGGTGACATGTATCTTCTGTCTGTTCTCATTCTGTGTATTTTTAATAACTCACATCATGTGTGGAGGTTTGATCCCAGACACCTACCAAAAAAAAACAAGTCCAGGTGATTTTTAACTCCACCAAGCCAAACTCTGTGGATGATGTAATGACAGTTATGAGCTGACTTTTTACAGGAACATTCTTGAAACAAATGTGTGAAATGTGTGAAGACAAACAGGAGAATGGGGGGAAAATTTTCATGTTTATGATATAATTCATCCTGAATGTGTATTTTTCCTGAATATAAACCTGAACAGACCTGTGGGATCAAAAACTTTCTGGAATCAGACCTGATACCAACATGGAAAAAGAAATAGATATCCCCAAAGCACTTACTAGACCCGAGGACACTCACAGAGATAAATCTTTCTTCACACATCTCATTTTGCATCCTGACCTTCATCTACCTATCTGACCTCACAATCAAAAGAGCATTCTAACGTTCTTGCCTAGGGAAGACTTTATTCTCCTGATGTCTATACTTAATTAGGTATGACTGTGTAACCTTCTAAATTACAAAACAAACAAACAGCAACAGCAACAACAAAAAAGTTTATGTTTACCTGTTGTCACTGAAAGTGTAAAACCTTCTGACAAACACACAGCTTCCAGAATTAGCAACTAGTTGTAAGTGTAGTGAAATATTGTAAGCTGAGAAACTACCACTGCATTTCTTAATATTTTTTCCCATACCTCATTTTTTTTTTAATTTTATTTTTATTATTTTTTTTTTTCCCAGCCAATTTCTGATGGCTAAGGGAAAGCCATTCCAATTTCCATCAAGAAATGGAGGCAGAATGAAGCATCAGCCTCTTATTGATGCCACTGCACTTCATTTTCCTTTTTCTTTTCTCCCTTCCTCTTTGTTCTTCTAATGCCCTTTCTGTCAAGTCTAATAATATTTCTTTTTACAGAATAGTGTTGAAAGTCACTCCTAGCAAGTGTATTTTTGAGTATCACCTAAAATGTACATTTCTGATTATACTTTAAAATGGATTGCTGTTTTAATGGCACCATTTTCCAATTCGGGAGCACACTCAGACAGGTCTTTAAACTAAACTGAATCAATGTTTGGTTCAGAAATTCTGAACCAATTATAGCCTCTTTGTATATTAAAAGTGGTGCTTGATCATTAAATAGGATATTTTAGAGAGCCTGACTGAATTGATGGAATAATCTGTTATGAATTGTGTATCATTTTGCTTGTGACAGGCTTATTTTCCATACCAGAAAAACCTGGCTTGCATATTGTGAAAGTCTTGATTCCTGATTCACTAAAGTTCAAATAAGTAAAAAATTCAAATATGAATTTGTGTCTTATGATTAATGAATGTAAACTTGGTCTAATAAAATTCACTCTCAATTTTAATGACAAATAAAAAGCAGATCACTTGCATTGTTGGAAAAAAGGCCTTTGCTGTTATAGGTGGAGATGAAAAAAATAGTCACCTTATAACTGCAGGCTGTATAACTATGCAGATGAAGAGGTCAGACTACATTGAACTAAATCTGTCTTTTCTGTTTTTGAATAATTGTATTTTTAAAACTTTATATACATTTCTCATTTATTTTTATGCATATATATTTTATATTTTCTATACCTTTTGTCTAAGACTGAATCCACCTTATGTCTTCAACATTCTCTCATTTCATGATTGAAAAGCAAAACTAATAAATCAATTTATCATATTTACTGTATTATTGATAAATACACTTTACAGATAAATACAGGAATTTACAGTAACTTAATTAAAATGAAAAAAATCCATGAGATTCAGACATTGTTTTTGCTTTTTCTAGTTAACGTATTTTATAGACATATACTTAGCCTGAGATGTCTGAATCTTTTCAAGAAAATATCTATTGAAACATTTTGCCAAAGATTTATTTATATATATATTTTTTGTCTTAGAGACTTTAAAGCATGTTGTTAAACTTTCACCTCTAATGTTAACCATGGACAAAAATATTTATAATAACATGGCAAATTGTAATTGTCAGTACATGCAATAGTTGAGTAGTGACTTATGAGTTTGCTGTTAATTATGTGTGAGGTAATGTAAGAATAAAAGTGGAGACATGAGAAATAAAAACAAGGTATTAGATGCTCAAGGTCATTCCTCCAGCAAAAAGAAAATCTTCCAGTGTCTGCTCATTGCAATGTTGTTCTTCAACCAAAAACCTTTAAAGAAATTCTTTCTCATAATAAATAGCTTCCACTTTTAAAAGCTCTGTTTAATGTTGGAGATTTAGGTGAAGTAAATGCTCATCTTAGTGTAGAGACAAAAGAGACATGATTCAGACCTCTCCCTTGAATAATTTATAGGTGTTCTCCTTTCTTTAGAAGCAATGCCATTTGTTCTTTGTTTTGTTATGCATCTCACAGGTGACCTTTAGGCTGTTTCCCTATATATTGCAGCTTTTTATGGAGTGATTTTTAAGTTTTCTGGCTTCATCTGTGAAATACTCAGATACAACCATTGTTACATACAGAATGAAATACTCTATGATTCCTATAAATAAGTCTTTATTTAAGATTAATTCAAACTTGAAGCTATTGCGATTATTACAGACAAGTTTGGCTTATTCAATTGTTTTGATCATAGACTGGGTCAGTTCCTTTGTGTAGATTCAATAGATACTAATTTCAGGAAGATCTACCCAGTGTAGGAGACTACAAATAAAAGTACATATGGGAGTATTTGATCAATGCCAATAAATAATTTATCTGATTATGAAAATCAAAAACACGAGGCTGGGTATCTATCATATTATTCTGATTTATCAAGTTCTCAGAAATTCTAATAATATATTTAACTGGGAAATAATATGGACATATAAACTGATACCAATAATTGAGTAATGTCAAAAACACACAGTTGCAATCCAATAGAATATGACATATAAATCTGTATTTTAAGAATATAATTTTCCACATCTGTGATAAACTTTGAGGTTTGTTTTTTTGCCAAACATTGGTATTTACATGGAGACCATTGTATTTGTGATGTTATGAAGTAACCATAACACAACTCTGAAAGTGGTAAATCAATCTAAATATCAGAATATAAAGCTGAATTCTGAATATGATGGGATATTTTTTTTCTTATTTTTTTCTTCTTATGTTAATTAATTAATTAATTAGTTTATTTATTACATGTTAGCTATTTTATAGCAATAATACAAGATGCAAATAATTC
This sequence comes from Stictonetta naevosa, assembly GCA_011074415.1. Lineage (NCBI taxonomy): Eukaryota > Metazoa > Chordata > Aves > Anseriformes > Anatidae > Stictonetta > Stictonetta naevosa. The sequence continues at coordinate 71,084,094 of CM021700.1, read as the reverse complement.
CTTTTAGGATTAAAGCAAGTCAGTTACACATCTGACAAATCAAAATTATCTTAACTGTGGCTTTTGCTATTGAAAAGTTAGATATCTTGATTTAGTCATCATAAGACTTTTAAATATATATGCCAATCTGAAATGTAGTTTTTCTTTGGTTTTCTTTTATTCAGAGATTGCTAGTTTTTAAGAAAAAGTTTTAAAAAATAAACTTACAAATGCTCAGGAGAGTTAAGAAGGCTCAAGTTCAAATCATGCAAAGATGTAGAGATTTCCTTATAAAACTTCTAAAAAGTTGTATGTACCTGAGAAATAAACTGTCTGCATTCACTGATGGGATATGGAAATATGCAGTTGAGAATCTGGAGTTGGGCGCATATATTAATTGCTTCTCACATGATTTTTTCATGCCTGAGCTCCTATTTTAATTTGGGGTTAGAGAAAGGTACCAAATTAATTAAGCAACTTTCCATATAGACTGGAGGTAGATTGAATACTTTCACAGCAGTGATTCCTCATATGACAGTTATTGCTAATAAACCTTGAGCTAAGAAAACCTCATAAACATTATAGCAAGGTTCTTCCTATTAGGAAATTACTTACATATCCTGTGTGATGTGTGAACATCACAGAGGTTAAAATGGAATCTGTGGATACTCTCAATTTTCATTTCATAGTGTAAATTTTATTTTAATTTATCTTACAAAATTGTCTTCTGGAATAAAAGTAGCTATGCCAAGATGCCAATTCACATAATAGCTAATGGGAAAATATGAGATCCATATTTTTAATTCACTCCTGTCAATATCCTTTGAAGATTTAGAATTCAACCTTTACAGACTATACCCTGTAGAAGGATAAAAGTTCAAAATCTATCACCAGATCATTAATAGCAATAGACTAATTAAAGATACAAAGATTTAAAAACAAAACAAAACAAACAAAAAACCACAACTGTTATTAGTACATATTAGCTCTCAACATCGAAAATCCCCAAACTGAAACAGTCTCTGATGAAAATTTCTCTCCTTCTTTGAAGTAATTCTACTATATTTTAAAAGTGAATCTGAAAGAAAACAACAATAGTCAGGATAGCTTTGTAAAATAATAGGCTTCTTTTCTTTGTAGTAAGAATGTCATTATGTCTTTTATAAAATTATCAGAACTTTGTGCAGTTAGAATATGCTTATGTAGCCTATTCTCCAGACTACAGTTATTCTAGTTATCACATTCAGTGTCATGCTTTCGTACTAGCAATTTTCACATTACATATTTAATTTACTTTGAAGCCTAACTGGGCTAATACAATATTTGGTATTAATGGTTAGAGGCTCCATCTCCCATTGATCTTATGAATTAATAATTTCAAGTCTTCTGCTTCTGCTTTAATTCACATAACAAGGTAAGACTGCTTTTTGAACCACAAATCACTGTATCACTGCTTGCATTTTTTACTAGATTATATTCAGGGCAGATGTACCACTGCAGAATATGCCTAGAAACAACGCTAAGTTTTCCTCCTCATTACTCAGAAAATATGCACAGGTTCATCTCTGACAGGATGTATTATATAAAACATAGTGTCAAATCATCCGTCAGGCAATCTAACAGCTGCCATAGCAGGACCACATGCCAGTTCTCAGGAACACCAATATTTACCATGTGTTCAGAAATCAGATTCAATGTGGATGGAATGAAGAGCAGCATAACAGCTTTCAGTTTCTTTCTGTCCTTTGATGATTTTTCTTCTCCATTTTTCTCCCAAAGACACTGACACAGTAACAACAAGCAGAGATAACAGGCATAATGGCAGGCAGAGCTGAAAACTTAGGGCTGTAAGGAGTTTTCCTTGGAAGCAAAAGTGAATAAAACATTTCTTATATTTTAATTTTCTCCACAAATATTTCAAGAAACTCGACAAGTTCGCCCAAACAGCTGTGCCTGAACCTAATCCCAGAAACTGCCAGTTCGAGTGCCCTTCTTCCTCTGCAGGGAGTTCCCATGGCAACATCTTTAGATGAAGTCAAAGGAATTACAGATATACATTTATTCTTTTTTCCTTTTTTTTTTGTTTATTTATTTATTTTTATTATTATTATTTCCTTTCCTTTAAATGCAAATTCAGAAAGTGTCAGAAAGTGTTGCTCTCTAATCTTTGGGGCTCTGAGAATTGCCATTGGACTACCCAGCTTCATTTACTGTGTTTGTTACATTCGGAAATCCTGTCCTAGTTCCCCTGTCTCTTGGGTGTCTGATTTACTACATCAAACGAAAAAAAAAAAGGCAAGAGAGACTTAGAGTGCAAGTTGTGAAGCAAGGATGCTAGCCCAGAGCTGTTTTCAGTTCAGACACCTGAAAAACACAGCATGATTATTTATTTATTTTTTAATATGTTTGCAATTTTCCAGGGAGTCTGGCTATAATCATTACAGATAAGATGTTGCACACAAAATGTTTCAGCTAGAAGGATGTCTGCAGAGTATTGGCAGGCAATTGGTTTTGTTGTCAGTGATTTGTGCCCTGGTGAGGCTGATGGCTGCTCTGGCAATATTAGGCCATTGATAAAAGCATATAATTTCAGCAATTATCTGTGAGAAATAAATAAATAAATAAATAAATAAATAAATAAATAAATAAATCTAGACCTAGGTGAATTTACTGGTGAATTTAGCACTAAAAAAAAATAAAATAATAATAAAAAAATCATTAAAATGTTAAAATGTCATTTGAGAACTAGTTAGCTTTTTTGTTTGTTTGTTTGTTTGTTTGTTTTCAGCATACAGCTGCACTGGGAAGAACGGGATGGTGATTGGCATATGACAGATAACAAATATGGGGTAAATTGCTCATTATGAGCCTGTTTCCAGCCATTGTGAAATCAGTGAGCATCCTTTGTAGACACAGTTACATTTGAGTCAAACCCAGAAAGGATATGTGTGCAGTCCTAGGCTTCACAGAAAGTGCCAGGGCATCAGAGTTGACCATGTGCATTGCTGCCAGAGGAACAGAAAGGTCTACTCTTTATCTTTTTGGGGCTCATGTTAAATTTAGCCCTGTAGGGGTCTATACTTCTTACATCAATGCATGAGACTTATAACTTCATTTTGAAACTTATAGAAAAGGGGAAAAATGAGGATCAGCAGTACCCTGCTCTGCAGTGCATCTCAGTGGCAATGTTGCAGGTAGCTCTGCTGATCACTTTCATGTGTCACCTCAGTGAGCAGCACACAGCTCCTCTATACTACTGTCCTGTAAAGACAGACAAATCCTGTTTTGAGCACCTTAAAAATCTGTTTATTTCATTCAGTTGCTGCCCAAGGTTGTTTCTGCAACTTCAAAATCCTTTACAGCTGTTTTTGCATTATTGTGCAGCCTTTCTTTGTCTTTTAATCCAATTATCAAGTCAAAATTTGTTAAATCTGTCCTGGCAAACAGTTTGCTTTTTAATTATGAAGACGTCTGCCACTTTGCAAACACAGTGACACATGTGACACATCTGCTCTCATCTTCTGCAGCCTCAACCTTTTGCCTGTTGCTATTTCAGCTGCAGTGAATGTTTGGAACAATGAAGCACGTGGAAGCTTTTCCCTTCCCTTGACAAATGCCGAGGATGAAAAACCACTGTGGTAAGAAAATTAAAAAGAAGATAATGATAAAACATATGATAGCAGTGCAATAAAAATCACGTGTACTCTAGACCACCAATAATAATGATGTATATCTGTATGATAGGAGCATCTCACCATCTTATAAAATGTCAAACATACAATTTTTCTCATACTGAGAAACAAACACTTTTTTTCCCCATTATAGTTCACCAGAAGTTCATCTATTATGTGTGTATGTATATTAACTGGAATAAATAAAATACACTCACGCAGAAATAAAATTAATGAATCATGCAGTGAGGCTTAGGCACAAGGGTTTAGGCATTGTCAAGTTACTAGGTATCTGCAGATTGATAAGTGTGCATACATACACTTGATTCACAGGATATACAAAAGTATTACAATAGACAGTAATTTGTCACAGATTCCCATAGAACTTGTTAATTTAAAATTTTTCATCATAGTTATTTGATAGATTGATTTTTAAAAAAATACATTTTGCAAGCTAACTACTAAAAGAAAAAAAATATTTTATTCCTGAATTTCTTCAGATAATTTAGCATTTTTAAGAGAAATACTAACACTAGCACAAGTAACTACATTTGTAAGTATATTTTGCAGTCCAATATATTCCCCTGTCACCTGTTTCTGAGTGTAACATGCTGCTTACTTATTTTAATTTGTTTGTTTTGAAAACTATCACCTTGAACTTTTTATGTCTTCAGTCAAGCACATCCTTTATCCTTTATGGCTATGTTAGCTTTTAATTAAGATCTCTCTGTATATCATCTGTAATGTATTAAAAGACCTCATGTATTAAGGATTAGTTTTCCAAACTATGTCACAGAGAATTCAAGTGACATTTAAATCCAAAGGTTTATGAATTGAGTTTAACTATGGTATTATTAAATAGGAACTTTAATTTTAAGTCTTAATTATCTTTATTTTAAATGTAGCAATTTCTTTCTCCTATTTTTTTTTTTTAAAGAAAATTATTCCATTGGCATATAACCAATGGACATTATTAAAAGGTCAAGAAAAGTGTTTGATAATTGGCTTCTGACTGGTGGTGTTTTTATTTTTATAATGAACAGAAAAGTCTTCATACTTTCTTTTTTGTTATGATTTTAAATACATATTTTTCATTTGTAAAAGAAATACTTCATTAATACTAATCTTAGCTTTGATTCCTAGAGATTGATTTTTTAAAATTTTATTTGTTATTATTATTATAATTATTATTATTTAGATTCATCTCTTCCCTAAACTTTATTGGTAGGTTATCTTCTACTTATAGATTTAAACAACTATTTCAGGTTTGTAGTTGGTGGTTTTTTTTTGTTTTATTTTGTTTTGTTTTTTTTCATCTCTACTGGAGCAGCTAGACATTTTAAGCAGTTGAATCTTATGCATTGTTATTTTTGTTCTTGCTCTTTGGAACTAGTAAAAGTTTTATCTCTATTATGTACCTCTGGGCTTGCTCCAAGGTCTATAGTAATCAACTGAAAGATTCTCTGTCATATACATCTTTTTTCATGCTGTAAATTAATGTTTTAGGCATGGCAAATCATGTGGCTGAAACAAGCTCAGCAGTACCTTAGCAGTAACTTATAAACAAACAAACAAACAAATTAATAATCTGTGTCTAGTTTTCTAGTTTCTAGTTTCTGGAATGTCATGAAGGGAAGGTTCAGCCTGGAAGTTAGGAAAAGACTCTTCATTGAGGGGGTGGTTGGCACCAGGCTCACCAGGGAAGTGGTCACGGTACCAAGCCTGCCAGAGTTCAAGAAGTGATTGGACGGTGCTCTCAGACATATAGTCTGATTTTTGAGTGGTCTTGTGTGGAGCAATGAGTTGGACTTAATGATCCTTGTGGGTCCCTTCCAGCTCCTTCCAGAATATTATTCTATGATTCTAAGGTTCTAAATTGTGCTATACATAAGTCAGATTTTTTTTTTTTTTTCACAGTGAGCCCATTAAAAACAGACATTGAAAGGTAATAATAATGTCATTTTACTGTTGTGCCCAATTCCTTTTCTATTCTATGCTATGCTATGCTATGCTATGCTATGCTATTCTATTCTATTCTATTCTATTCTATTCTATTCTATTCTATTCGATCCTATCCTATCCTATCCTATCCTATCCTATCCTATCCTATCCTATCCTATTCTATTCTATTCGATCCTATCCTATCCTATCCTATCCTATTCTATTCTTTTTTTTTTTCTTTTTTTTTTTTTTTTCCCCACGTAGTTTAACCCCTTTCTTAGCCCTGTGTTTGAGGTTTGGGTTTGGGAGAGTAAAGGAAAGATTGTCTTTTTTTCATCTGGTATCGTGCCTTTCTTTTCCCAGTACACCTAGAATGCACCAAGAACTTTTTTTATTAAATTATATCAAAATCATAGAATCATAGAATCACAGAATATCCCGAGTTGGAAGGGACCCATAAGGACCATCAAGTCCAACTCCTGGCACTGCACAGGTCTACCTAAAAGTTTAGACCATGTGACTAAGTGCACAGTCCAATCACTTCTTCAAGGTGTCAGGCAACAGATAACACACTTATACTTCACTACCTGATTATTCTTCCACATCTTGTAGCATGAATACTGCTTTTCAGCATCTGAGAAACACATATGCTCTTTGGGACCAGATTAATAAAAACAGTTTTTGTCATATACAAAGTTTTCCCATAGAATATACTCACACTGAGTTGAATGGATTCCTTTCACGCTCTTGAAAATTTTTAAAGATTCATGCATCTTTTTGTATAATTACTAACATGGTATTGTATAAGTACTAGTGTTATCATTTGCAGGTGAAAAGACTACAAAATTTCAAGTTAGTATGCCAGAACTATAAACTTTTTAGAGTCATGAATGGTCTACTTGGTTTCTCATATAATGTCTAATACAATAATCTTTCACACCTTACTGGCATTGATAATAACTTTCACATCAGAAGTAACCAATTGTAATATAGACTTAAAAGTTTATTACAAACCTACAGTCTTACACTGAGGGACTTAAAGGAGAAAAAAAAAAAAACAACAACAACAACAAAAAAAACAAAAACAAACAAACAAACAAACAAAAAAACCAGAAATCAAGGCCCTTCAATTCTCATGTCTGTCATGAGTTATGAATATTCTATTTTGTTTCTTATCATTTTATAGAACTACCAAGGAAAAAATCACACAGTCTCCAAGTTTAAGTTCTCTCATGAACAGAAAAGTCTTGAAGAGAACAGTACTTACGCATCTGTATGCCATTTTGAAGTGTGAAAATGACGGTGTTCAAAAATAAAAAAAAAAAAAAAGGAAGATAAAGCATAAAAAGTGCGGTCCTTGTTTTCCTTATTGATAAGCACAGTAAACTACCAAACCTGGTTACTAAAATGCTGTTAGGTTCCTAAGATCCCTTCTGTGGAAGGAGCCTACCTCTCTTACAGATCTACATCTCAGTACATCTGACTTATTCTCTAGCAACAATGCAGTTTGGAACCCAAGACTATTCTGAAATGGATGTCTTAAAAAGGTGTTAAAAAAGACCTATTGAACATTGTCCTTGGAGCTGACATGTCTACCATGTGCAGAGTCAAAGAGGTAAGATCTGTGTAGAAAAATATCCAGTATTAAAAAATAAATTTAGAAATCAACATTAGATATGGTAGGTTCTAGAGTAACCTATGGTAAACAAAGGATTAATATGCAACTCATAACAGTAGAAATAGCATCATCTCCTTAGATCTTATTAATAGCATGTATTTTAATATATAGAGATAGGAAAAAAGGAGTATAGAAAATGCAAATACTTTTAACAGCATCATAAAAGGATATTTTAGTTATAGTATTAAAATTTTAAGGATGACACTTATTTGTCCATTGCATACATGTACAATTCCCTTAACAATGAAGATATTTATGGATGTGAGTTAACAGCAGAACAGGTTCCTGAAAGAACTTTATATTTGGTAGTGAAATACAAATTACTTAACACTAGACTCACAAGAAACAGTGGATTATTTCAAATAATGTTGATTCACTGTCTCTAATACCAATTAATCACAGTTTAGGGCAAACTTACAAAAGAATCTGAATGAATTGCTTTCTTAATACACTGATATCTTCCATTAACAATATACAGCTGAGATTACTGGAGGATTTGTGCAGTAATGGGAGCAATAATTTGTAACAAATGTAAACTACAGTACAGCAGGGTTTTAGCTGCAGAATTTGGTTTAGGTAAATTATTAATGCTACTAAAATGTTAGAAAAAGTTATGTGAGAACCTGTTATAGATTTCAAACTTGGATTTAACCATATTATCCTGAAAACAAGGACCGACTTGAACTATAAGAAAATATAATCTGGGCAGTCCAGAACATGTTGTTTTATAATTTAGGATATTTAAAAATGTTTAATTTAGAAGGGGATTTGAAAACTGGTTGTTTTCTGATCATAAATATTAAAAATGGTATAGAAGGAAGAATCAGAGTAAGGAGGTCCAGTTTCCAATTCTGTCACTGAAAGATCTTAATAAATCTATCTGAATTCCTTCCTTTCTGTGATAATCATATACCACTTGTCTAACAATACAAGAACATTAAAACCATGCAATGACAGTAGTGCTACCTACTGCTGCCGTCTGTTAAGTCAAAGTAAAAATACCTGCTAGTGCTTCTATCCAGAGCATGATCCAAATATGCTGAGCGCTCTCATTTTGTGGAGGGGACCTTAGGCCCAATTGGGGTATAAGGGGTGTCTGGATTTTTAAAACGTCAGCTGTAAATTTAAGTCACAGCTATAATAAAACTTTTCTTGTTGAGGCTTGTTTCAGGAATCAGAGACCTCTAATTGATGTTACTTAGAGCATTAAACATATATATATGCATGTATATCATACTTCTGCACACACACACAAGTCTATATGTATACATACATACTCCACTGAAGTGCTAATGATTTCCATTGAAACAAAAATACTGCTGCATGGATCTATAGACCAGTAGTCTTCAGTCATCCTTGTAGCATATCCTCAGTACTTTTCTCCATGTCTTTTTTAACTGTTTGCAACAATCGTTAACTCTTGCTCACATTTACCTGTCACTCACTTTACCTTCACTGGCTATGTATTTTACATATTAGAAAGATGTTTTTCTAGGATATATTAGTTGGTCTTCCTATCCTCAAAGTGGTAATATTACTGTACATTAGCAGTAATTTATATTTCCAAGGGCTTCTCTGGTTCTGTATGAAAGATTGTACTCCATATGTAATTTTTGTTTCTAATGACTCACAACTCAACTTAATACTCCCTTTTGAATAATGTTTAGCTGTCTCCCTTTCTTCATAGTAGAGGCGTGTATCTCACATAAGGAACAAAAAATCTCTTTGTATAGTTGCAAAGCTGCTCTCAACAGTAGTTTACAATACTCTCCTACAAAACTTCCAAACAAACAAATTTAGTTTTAGTTCTAATGTTCATGTGTTCTCTGTGTGTCACTTCAGGCACATGTAGAAATAATCTAGGTTGGAGTGACATAGACTGGACTGAAATCATTAGAGCACATAGCTAAGGAAAAAAGCATCCACAGCTTCTTGTCCAATACAAATAAGCTAATTTGCTTCATGTGACTATCTACATGCTTGGGGTGTACAAAATTCATAAGTTGTGGAAATAAGGGCTCTTCTCCATTCCTGACAAAAGGAGAAAGACTGCGTGTAAGATTTGTGGGTAGTTTATTTATTATTTGAAAAAATATCACTGCAAAAATAAAATACTTGCCAGCTTTAATACTGGACTTGCAGTGTGGTATTAAATCAGAGATTTTATGAAACCAGAGACTACCAGTCTGAGATAGCTGAGGGCTCCAAAAGAAAGAAACTGAAGGGCTCTTCTAAACATGGATCAAGCTAAACATGTTTAGGGTAGCTTTGGTCATTAATGTCCAGGAGTATTTCAGGTGCTTTCATAATCTGAAAACTTTAGTTTACATTATGCCAAAAATGTGTGGCTTGTTTTGGGTGCTCATATCTCCTGTTTAATTGCTCAGTTTGTTGGAAAGCTATTAGTGGATCAAAACTATTGTGCACAACCTTGTCTGCAAACCACAAGAAATCTTTGCTAAAATATAGTAAGATAGATTGAAAAGGTAAATTAAGAGAAACTAAAGTAAAAATTAGAAAAATGTGAAATTCTGATCTGATTTCCTAATTTGTATTTAAGAAGTGATCTAGTCAGATGATGAGCAAAGAGAAGTTTCTCAAAAGACATTTGCTGTTATGTGAAAAGTCATCCAGTCCAATTCCTGTGAAATTCTACATATTGCTGCTCAGTTATGAACGATTTGTTCAGCTCTTGCTTTGTTTCTGAAAGAGAGCAGATTGTTTAACAGATTAAAACCATAGCCTTCAGTCTACTGGGACCAATCAGCTAATTTATGTTGAAAGTGTTGTGAGGCACTGAATTAAACATCTCCTATCCTAGCAAGCACTCACAGTGGATGCTGTCAGAGGCATTTTTAGCCTTTGAGACACACAATTACTAGTGTTAGTCCTTAAGGGAATTCCATCCAGAGAGGTTCTGATTACATTTCATAAGAAGACTCCTTGATATAGATAGCTGATACCTCCTAACAAATTCTTATATTCTTGCATATGGGATACTGAGGCTTCTAGAGGGTGGAAAGTCATGCAGTTGACATGAGACAACCCATTTCCTTCACAATGCTGTTATACTACTCCTACAGCTCATCATAGCTTCTGCTTTCCTAACAGTAAGAAAAGTAAGTCAGAGAAAGCTCTGCCTTAATAAGGCAGTATAGCAATAAGTGACTCCAGCTTTATCAGTCATTTTACTCTTGAGCAGGCATCTTCAAAGTCATGTATAACTGGAGTGGGGAGTGAAGTGCTAAACTATGCTGTTATGTTCCGTCTGAATATTACTGGAACTTGTATCTGTTTTGTTGGTGGTGGTGGTTGTTTTTTTTTGTTTGGTTGGTTGTTTTTGTTTTTGTTTTTGTTTTTGTTTTTATTTGGTTTGTTGGTTGCTTTTTTGTTTGTTTGTTTTGTTTTCCACCCTCTGGAAGATCACTGTCTGATAATAAACCTGTGCATGCATGGAAACCAAAGCAACCAAATAGTTTCTTACTCTTCCATATGAAGTGATTTTGATTATGGAGTGGAACACTGATTTTACATTTCTTTTATTTTGCTGTGTACTTAAGAGAAAGCCATTTCTAATTTTCATAGGGCATAGAGTGACAGATATTACATTAAAAGATCCTGGCAGCTCATCCGGAGGTTTGAACTGAAGTCAGTGAAACTTCTAGAATTTACAAAAGGGAGATAAAATGCAATGACTTAGACTGAGCAGATAGCACCAGAACAATTATAATCAGTAATGACAGAAAAAAAAATGCAACAATATTAAAAAAAAAAAAAAAACACAATACAAAACATTACATTTACAGCTTAGGATGTCTTATTTACAGCTTAGGATGTCAATTATGGATTTTTTTTTTTACTTTTTAATGGATACTTTCTTCAATTAATTTGAATTTCTTAGCATCTTTATCACTACTACTAAAAGCCAAGAAAAATAAGAGAATGTGCAAATTAATAAATTTCAAAAGCATTTTGATTATTTTTTGTTTTTTCTTCTGATTTTTGGAGGATACAATGTTTAAACCCAGTAAAACTGACAAAGGTAAGGTGAGACCTGATGGGTCCATCTTCTCACATGGTTGTCTTCTCATCCATCCTGTGGCTGCAGTCAGTTATTGGTAAACATTTATGCAGCAGAAGGGAAGATTTTGGAAATAGATTGGTGAATACACAGAATCCTCCATCAGCTGTCCCTGAAGCACTCTTCAGGCAGGTTGGCTCAGTCACTTTTTGCATGGCTATTTCCTTTCTATGCACTCAGGAAAGAAGCAAGAATAGAAATTCTAGTTTCAGAAATCCAGAACCTGAAAAATACTTTTTAAGAAAATACTGTGATTGGAAAGATTTCTTAAAAATTCTACAACTCTTGTTGTATTTAAATTTAAAACAAACAAACAAACAGATCTAGAAGATTTTTTTATTTTTTTTTTCCTGTCTCTCAGCTGACATGAAAATGAATGAAATGATACAATATAGTGCAAATTTGGAATCACCTCTAAGAAACCATTGGGATTCCATTCTAAGTTTGGGGTCAAGTTAGATCAGGTTACCCTGCCAAGTACTTGCTTTTTCTGTTTTTATTCCAGCATCAGGTATTATTGTTATTAATCACCTAGGATTGTAAAGATTGCAATTTCCATTACATTGCCTGTATTTCTTTAGGCTCCCTTTACTCTGCACACATATGCTTAAGCATATTTGCCAATGCAGACCATTCTATTACATAAATGACTTCATCTGCATAAACATTGTTCCTCACACTTCACATATGAAAACAGAAACTTGATAATAAGTGATTTGGAGCTTGTGATCAATTCATTTTTAGTAGTTTATTGGGTTAATACAAGATTTTATAAACTTAATTGCTAATTATGTGGCAATTTCTGTAATGTGGCACATTTTCAAAGCCATCTTTTCTTAGAACAAGTGATTATTATTTTTTAAGTCTTTTTCTATCTGTACATCAACCCATGTGAAATATTACTAGAGAATAATCAAAATCTTTTTATTCTTTTATACATTTTTCATGTCTCTTGCTCATTTTTATACAGTCATCCTTTCCTTGCACCAGGATATCTTACAGTATCCTTGAAACTCTAAAGCAACCTCTCAGGTAGCAATGGGAGAGCATTACAGAAGAAGTTCTGTAAACATCTTGAGGTTTTAAATTATTCATTCTGACTCTGCTCAAGCTTTCCCTTTCCCATGAATTTTCTAACAGCTAAACTTCAATGAAATAACGTTTGTCAAAAGAACAAGTAGTGAGTGAGCACTGCAAAGCCAGAAAGCAAACCTCAAACTTGTAATTTTAATTATTTGAATCAGAAACCTGCTGCTAACAGTTAGCATATGCAGTTAAATAAGTGAAACTTGTCATATGACAATTTCAAAGCACCTATAGTCTCTTATACAAGGACTGCACATGGAACATGTACATGTCATAAACTTTTTAAATTATTACTTTTTAAACAATGTTAAATATGAGAGAAATATACTGAATAATAATAGAGATTTTCATTTAATACTGACAGTCTTGAGTTTATTTCTTATCATCTAATTTGTGAAATTTTTTGCTGAGGCTCAGATACAGTCAAAAGCAGACAGGTGACTTATGAGAAGTTACAGGTGGTAGTATCTCTGCCTTTTTTGTCCATGTGTGTACAAAATTAACAAATCATCCTTTGTGAGAAGATGGCTGAAAAGATACAAACAAACAAACAGAAAAAAAATCGTGGAACTGAGGCCACAAAGGAGGAGAAATAAGAATAACCTTCACCTTGATCTGTAGCAATTACAACTGCAGAACTGTGCAACAAGTTGCAGAAAATCAAGCAGAGCCCACAGATGTACAATAGCACCAGCATTGTGCAGGGGACTGCTTCCCAATTCCCCCAGGTGCCCCATTCCCCAGGTTCAGGAGCTCTTACTGTTACACTGGACTCAAACTAACTTGTCTTGGTGCTGTCAGGGATCTTAGAACATAAAATGTAGTTTGACATTAGTAAATTTTTACTGATTTTCAGAGAAACACATAAACACTACTTGAGTTCATGGAGTTGCCTTTAACAGTATAAGAGCATCTTCTTAATAACAATATAGATTCTCATTTGAGAACTGCTGCTTCCCACCCCATAAAACTATGAAAATGTTCTAAAAAGTTACCCTTTTTTACTCTTCTACTGTGAAGTCCTTCCCTTATTTAACAAAGCTGTTTGAATTTAAAGATAAAATAAATATATTTTTTTCTATTGACTTTCAAATTGGCCTATTTTTTGATTATCACTCAGGGTTCAAAATTCACAGCTGCTTTCTGCTTTAATTTTCTTCTTATTTCTCTGTTTCTCTGATCAAAAATATAATTACAAAAAGAGTTTAGTGAAGATACTCATAAGAGGTTTTAAATTCAAAATTTCACTCGTAAATGGAAGTTATTTAACTTTTTTTTTCCTTCATGCAGAAATTAAACTAATATTCTGAGCACAGTAAGTAATGATTTCTGTAATGAAAGAGAAATATAAAAATAATATTTGTTCTTCCACCAATAATTAATTTTGTCCTCTCATTTAAAACCAATTTGTTTTCTCCCACTAGACCCACAATGTATTTTGCCTTCTAATGCCTACACACTTCAATTTTTTGCCTAATCTATCACTAAAAGGACAGGGAAACTCAGGAAAAAAAAAATAAAAAATAAAAAAATAAAAAGGAAAAGCAAATACAAACCTCACAAACCTCTAGAATGAGTTGATTACTTAAGATCAAAAGATTTTAAGTAATGTACATCTTGTCTGGTGCCAATACAGAAGATTGTTTAATATTAAGCATAACAAATACATATCTATATATTTCTAAATGAATATTCTCATCATGCTGTTAATTCTGGCAGTGTTTTTTCCATTGGAGGAATTGTTCTTTACTGTTTCTTAAGACACTATTTGCACTCAATCTCCTACATTAACAGAATTTTGAAAATCTATTTAGGACAACCGTTCTGCTGAGCATCCTCAGTTACCAGAAAGGCAAAAAGTCTTGTTTCAAGATACTGCAATGTGATAATATTCTTATCCTGATTAGTAACAAAAAGTGAGCAGTAATCTTAAATATTTTTGAAGTCTAATTCATTAAGTATCACTGAAGTTCATATTGAGAATATACTTTAAAACTGACACATTGGAAAAGGTAACAAAATGTGGTAGTGATGTCCTCTTCTTACACCATCTTACTGGCAGGTTAATCTCTGGCAGTTGCTATATGACATCTATCCTTGAGATTAAAGAACTATAGTCACTAGCTGGTAATATGAGTAGCTCTTTATGTGTACACCAGATACAAGCAGAGAATGCTTAGCTGATGTTAACAGAGATGACATATATTTCCATTACAAAATATCTTCAGGGTTATAGTAAAGAACTATTAAATTTACCATATTCTATCTCCTTGCTTTTTAAAAATAACGAATACTAGCCAGTTATAGATGTCTGGGAACTGTTGGTTTTGATATGTCAGCTTCAGCCTCACTGAGAAGAAATGCCATCATCATATTCAAATAAATATGATTAGCTTTTTTTCCAATTGTGTTTGACATTATTCCTTTTTAACTCTGTTTCTTCTAATTTAATACTGCCTTGAGTGCATGCTATTTCCTTGTCAGGGGGAAAAAAATTGCAATTAGTGTATCTAAATGGCAATATGTCATTGCATTGCCTGAGAATGATAAACACATTGTTGCTAGGAAACAGTTTCAGAAGACAAAAATTTCAAAGTACAGTATTTATATGGATTAAAAAAATATCCCAAGCATAGTCATAAACACTGCAAAAACCAAACAAAAGTTCCCTTACAGGGTTCAAAGGAGAAGAGGGGAGAAAGCTTGTGGGCAGATACAGCTAGTTAGCGGCCTACTTTACTAGAAGTACAATTAAAAACACATCCTTATTTTAACCTGTTCCTGTATTGTGCACAGTTCAGACTACAGAAGAGAAGGCTCCGGGGGGGCTCATTGTGGCTTTTCAGTTCTTAAAGAGGACTTATAAAAAAGATGGACAGTGACTCTTTGCTTAATCAGATAATGACTGGACAAGGGGCAATGTTTTTAAACAAAAAGAGGAGAGTTTTAGATTAGAAGTTAGGAGGAAACTCTCAGAGGGTGGTGAGACACTGGAACAGGGTGCCCGGAGATGTTGTGGATGCCCCATCCCTGAAGGTGTTTAAGACCAGGTTAGACGATGTCCTGAGCAACCTCATATAGTGGGTGGTGTCCCTGCCCATGACAGGGTGTTGGAAATAGATGGTCTTTATGGTCCCTTCCAACCCAAGTCACTTTATGTATCTATGATATGATTCTATGAAATGCCCTGTGGGGGTGATTACAGCAATGGAAGCAGAGCAACTGGCAACACAGAGGCAAACCCATCTGGGCTGCTGCATTGTGGCAAGATATTGCTGCCCAGATAGAGAACCTGGTTGTAAAAGTACGCCACGTGCTCATGCACCCGAGTAGGACCACTGAGGAACATCAAAACAACCAGCAGGTAGATCAGGCTGCTAAGAGTGAAGTGGCTCAGGTGAATCTGGACTGGCAACATAAGGGTGAATTATTTACACCTTGGTGGGCCTATAGCACCTCAGGCTATCAAGGGCAAGATACAATATATAGATGGGCTTGTGATTGAGGGGTGGAAATGGCTGTCGACACTATTGCATAAGTTATCCATGGATGTGAAACATGCAATGCAATTAAGCAAGCCAAGTGGTTAAGGCCTTTCTGGCATGGAGGATGATAGCTGAAATATAAATATGGGGAGGGTTGGCAGACTTATTTTATCAAACTCCTACAAACCTGCCATGGCAAATGCTATGTACTTACAATGGTGAAAGCAACCACTGGATGGATGGAAACTTATTCTACACCCCGTGCCACTGCCCAGAACACTATTCTGGCCTCGAAAAGCAAGTTGTATGGAGACATGGCACCCCAGAAAGAGCAGAGTCAGGCCACAGGACTCATTTTCAAAACAACCTAGGCCAAAGAGCATGCATGGTATTGAATGGCTATATCACATCTCTTGTCATACACCAGCCTCCTGAAAATTGAACACAGGGATCAGTGAGTGTGAGGACATTCAAACATCACTACTATAGTTGCTATATGCCATATCAGTGGTATTATGATGATCAAATCCATAGCGTAAGCTAACTTGAAAGTTTGAGCAAGTTGTTCACTGTTTAGTCCAGTTGAGATCTGAAAATTTCCAGGGGTGAAGAGTCAAAAACTGAACTTGATAACTAGTTTCTCTGTTTAATCATTCTCATTTTGATCCCCAAACCATTCTCCCTTACAGTGTCTCTTGCTAAAACTTGTGACCACTGAATATGCCAGGTTGTCATAATGCGACACATACAACTTAATTTCAAAATTTGAAACTATATTTATTGTGGGCATGGGATTGGATAGGACTTGTAGTCAAAGAGAACAGAGTTTACAGTAAAGCTGTTGATTTGACTATAGTATTTGTCTCTGCGATTATCTCATTTAAATAAGGTTTGAATCGGTTTAAATAGCTTTGCTAGAAAAAAAAAATGGTGCCAATTAAAATATAAAATCTGCATCAGTTGTAGGTGACATTAAAATTGTTGGAGGAATCATTCCTTACCCTTTCTGAACCAGGAATAATGGAACCTAAACAGAAGTTGATCCTAAGGTGGAGGTACTTGGAAATAACATCTGGAAAGCAAACAAGCTC
Source organism: Stictonetta naevosa (assembly GCA_011074415.1). Taxonomy (NCBI): domain Eukaryota; kingdom Metazoa; phylum Chordata; class Aves; order Anseriformes; family Anatidae; genus Stictonetta; species Stictonetta naevosa. The sequence goes on along the minus strand of CM021700.1, from coordinate 71,067,082 downwards.
TTTCAGTAGGGAAAAGGAAAGTAACATCAGTGACAGAAACTGTTTCTATACATTGTCAAATAACGGTTGGAGTTAAGGTTTGTAAGACAAAAAACTCTGGTATTTATAGACATCTATAGAACCACATTCAAAAGTATATATATTCCTATTCTATCACTTTCTAAGTGAAGAGGAATGCTTTAACCAGTGTGAATTATTTAAAGAAGTAGATAAATCACATTAAATTTGCTGACACTAGTTGTTGATAAAGGATTTCAGTTTGCTTGAAGACATTCCTGGGATTATGCAGTCTGAGATTCATGATTCTTAGCAAATCAATTTGCCAATAATCAGTAGTAGTTTGTGAATATGCCACTACCTTCTCTGAAATATTTCTGGTAAATGCTATAGCAATTAGAACATTTGAACCAGTAAATAGTTTCTGTACAATGTGTTTTTGAAGAGAGATCCCTCAAAATAACCATAACTTTCAAGGTAGAACCTGTCAATAGGTCAGACATGAGTTTGTGTACATAAGGTTGCACAAGAGAATATGGGCTCAAATGTAATGTTAGGTCCATCTTTAAAATGCTTTATAGAAATATGGATTTTCTTTGATGGCAAGTCACAGAAAATGTATCTTATACAATACTCAGAGTAATTCCCTTTTTTTTTTCTGTAATTCATATCCTTATCTAAATATTTTTTATTGAAAATTTGTGTTGTTTTAATCTGTTAAGAGGTATCTCATGTATTTAAAATACTTTCTCTGTGTTATTTGTCAGACATTAAAAGAGAATCTCTTGACACCTCCTGCAGAATTGCCTTGTGCCATTTCTCAAGACATTAATTATCTACCTCTCTTGTGTGTGTGTGTATAAAAGTATATATATGAATAATGTTTTCTCTATGTAAAGTATGTTTTCAATTTTGGGGTGATCAAGTGAAGTTTCAGAAACTTCCACATCACATCTAACAATGAAGATGTATTACAATGGACGTACTCTTCTAAATTTGGAGGGGTGGGGGGGGGTTGTGTGTGGGTGGGGGCAAGGGGGAGAAAGGGAGAAGGGGAGAAGAAACTGGAGAAAACTCCTTTATTTTACAGTGAGCTTGTATTATCTATTAGTTGCCTTCACATTCACTTACATAGTAAAAAATACACAAATTATTATCCTCTGATTACTTTATATTATGTAATCACTGATGTGGTCTTTGTAATTCTCTGATGTTTCTCATTGATTCAATCAAGCAGAAACAACCGTGTTGTGAGTCTTGATAAGGATGAAATTATTTAGGTTTTCAAAATTTGGACAGAAAGAGGAAAGACTTTCTAAACCTATTAGACAATTAGTCTATATAATGGCAGAATAAATTCAACATGGAGAAATGCAAAGGATTACACATCAGAGGGAGCAATTTAAATCTTCTCACATGTAGGAAAAGTTATAAAAAGAACAATTAAAATTATTAAAGTCAAGAAGAGGAAGAACTTCCCTACAAAGAAAGATTAAAAGCAGTAGGAGTAATTAGATTTATGGATTTTTATTTATTTATTTTAAATTAGTGAAAGCTTCTAACGTTAAATACATACATTACATTAGAAATTCTAAAAAGAAGGTTAGTCTTGTGCCTTGATATAAATATGGGAAAGCATTCACAGACAGTAAGCGTAATATATTGAAAATTTTCAGGGGAATAATTTTTTTGTGTAAAATGCAACTAACCTGCAAAACTCACCATGGAAGATATCATTCTTCCTTATTGTTTAGGATATTAACTCCTCATTTCCCTTGACAAGTGAAAATAATTATTCCCAAAATATCTGCCATTATTATGTATTATACTTTCCTCTGAATCATTTGCTATAGTAGTGACATAAAACCTTCCACAACTACCCAAGGACCCCAGAGTGAGGAAGGAGTAAATTCAGTGTTCTTATGCTGGTGCAGTGAGAAATAAGGCTCAGGTGGCCAAGCATTTCCCTGCAGTTGTATTTCTCTAAAAACAGTCTTTTTGAAGTTCCATTTTGCAAAGTGTTGTGTAATCTGATTCATAGACAGCAGGGTACTTAACTTGTGCATTTACTCTTCTTTGATTTCTGCACAAGTGTTATCCTGTGGATCTGGAGGTACTTCCAGAGAAAGGGAAGAGCAAGAAGATGTCAGAATGCATCTGCACCCCTAAGAGAGCAGTCCTCAGCACATGCCATTTGCTTAGTGATATATCACTTGTCAAGAAGAAAACCTTTCTTGACTCACTTGACAAACTGCAAATAGAAAGGTAAAACTAGGTAAGCGAACCTTGGTTTATAACGCAGCAGGATTATATATATATATATTTTTCTTTTTCTTAAATTCTTCTTCCTTCCAGGCATTGCTTGGGAGAAAATAGTCAGTCTTTGCCCTCAGGGCCTTTCTGGATTTTCCATGAATCTTTTCCACCTCCTTGTTCTAATTAAAATGCTAAATAAATATCTTCCCTCCCTGAAGTAGTGTGGTATATACACAACCTTACTTGACTCTAATACTGCTATATTCAGTTGTGTAACACTTTTACAAAAACTTTGTGATTGATTTTATAGATTTTTTAAATCTCCTGTCTCTCATCTCAGAAGATAAGTACTAAAAAGTATTTCTTATCACAGCGGAGTCCAGTACAGCCACATACATTTTGATTATATGTTGAGTATCATGCACACAAAATAATTTAAGAAGTCAAAGGCAAAGGCGTTTTAAAATAACATCAGATAAATCTTTATCTTCTAATAGTTTTTGAAATATTTGGAAATCTGAAAAGCATAATTTCCTGAAAGGAATCCATATATTCTAGTTGTTTTTTAAAATTATTATTATTATTATTATTTCTATCTTTATTATTATTATTATTGTTGTTGTTGTTATTTATTTCCCTTAAGAATAATGATTGAAAACTTGACATGTAATAGAAGTTTAGCTTCAACCTTAATTCTGGTATAAGATATGATTCACTTTTATGACTATTAAAATCACTGAAAAAAAGAGAAGGAAAAAGATTATATAAATAAAAACGGCAGGAATTTTGAATACTCTGTGATTTTACAAGCTTAGTTAAACATGGTAGGACAGTTATACAGCCCAGTCAAGTATGGCTGATTGACTTTTATCTGCAAATTTTTATCGACTGTGAATGTTGGATGCAGGTTGTTTTTAAAACCAAGAACACTGTGCGTTCTATTTAGAGAACTGTAGTTGCATAATAAATCTTTTTTTCCCATGAAAAACATGCAATTAGTATTAATGACTTCATCAGAAATAGTAAGACCATCCAAAAAAAGTTGCTAGAGATGCTGGATTGAAAAACACCATTAAAACAAAGATTGTGATATTATATAGGAAAATCTGGATGTCCTTAAAGCCTGGAGAAAAAGTGAGAGCTCAGAGAAATGGTACAGATAACAGCATTCTGTGCAAAGTGCATATACGACTTTTTGATGATGTAGAAATGTGTTAGATCCAAAAATTCAAATATTTCAAAGAGAAGGAACTGGTTATATTGGTTATACAGAATGAACACAGTCCACCAGTAAAAGGTGGCTGTGTTAGGCAGATTAAGTCTTAAGAAGTGTTGTTCCCAATAGAAATAGAGTATATGTTTGGTAAATATACTCAGGTATTAAATTAAATTAAAGTATAACAGGCTCAGTATACCATGTATTAGTACTTTACCCTCATATGTTGAGGGAATACAGAACTTAGCAGGTGGTGAGAAAGACTACTAGGAGTGTAAGACTGGAGAGCTTGCCTCGTAATGGGGGATATAATTACTGTCTGTAACTGCAGCAGATGGAAAGGAAAGAGAAACTATGAGAGAACTTATCTAAAACAATTTTATTTGAATTATTAAAGGCATACACTCCAAATGTGTTTACATTTTATTCAATGAGCTTGTCACAAAGCTTCAACTTTGTAGAAGACAATCATAAGGAAGTTGAGTACAAATTAATAATGAAAGATATGCAATCAATATTTTGTTTGGTATGATGAACACTGCACATCTGGAAGAAATTCTGTGTAGGAAAGGGGAAAATAGGGTTAGATGTAGGCCACAAGGACTACAAAACAAACAAACAAACAAACAAAAACACACACAAAAAAAACAAACACAGCAGTGTTAAAGAAGTAATAGGAATATATCACAAAACAAGCTAGCAAAGAGGATGTCTTACAGTTCATTAGAGCTAACCATTTTCATGATTGTCCCATTTCATTAAAAATTTATAACTGAAACCCCAAAAGTTAAATGTAAGTAACGTTCAATATTCTCACTTCCAGTTCAGAACAGTTGGATAGTTCTGAAGATGTCACCACAAAAGTCCTTGGGAAAAAAAAAAAAAAATAATGAACCAAAAGATCTACAACATGAGAGTTTAGAAAGCTTAGTCCTAGTATGAGTTCTCTGAAACAATTAGATAATTTTTGTATTCAAGTGAGGGGATTTCTAGCTTAAACACCAGTGAACTGACTGAGATGTATTTGAAGCTAGGTCATGACTTTTCTGCCAAATATAATTAAAATTGTATTGAAATCACACAAGCTGCACTATTCACTATGCATTTACAGATGTAATACTGTGAGAATCACTGCTTCAGTTCTGTTTTGGAAGTTGACATTACCACAGCAAAAAACATGCTAAGCAAATAGATTGTCGACATATCAAAAAGTAAAAGCACGGCTGAGGCTGAGAAAAGCAATTCCCTAAACTGAACTTCACCTGTAATTCAGCTACATGAAATTCTCCTTAAATTAAATGCATTCTTGGTGAGAGTCTAAGAGATAAATTATTTGCTGGCTAGAAACATAAACAAAAAGTGATTTTTTCCCTTCCCTATTAATTCTGTAAGTTTTGATTTCTGCTCTTATTTAGAACTAAACCACATTTCTAAAGTTTTAAGTCCTTTATGAAACTTTACTTTCCTTTACAAAATATATTCAAACATCATATTAAGTTATGAAATTTGATTTTAAACCTAAATGATCATCAAGAACAGCATACATTCACAGTCAGGGAAAATTCTTCCTGTGAGTTGCATGTTTTTGACAGGGTAAGTGCAAGCATACACATACTTTACAACAGAAAAATATGAAATACACTTGCTCACATTGGCTAAGTTTTCTATGTTTCCTGCTCTTCTGGCTCAGCAAAATTCCATATTTTGAAACTTACCAGAAACAAGCACATTTGTGTTTGTTGTCTGGCCCCAAAATAGAGATTTTTATTAATCCGAACTTTAATTCAAACCGTTCTTATTGGTATGTTGTCAAGTCTCGGGTTGAATTTCCCTTCAAGAAAAAATCTATGTAGTGGATGTGTCATTCATGATCAACTCTCTTCTGTAATATGAATCCAGATTATCTGTCTTTTTCTTCAAGGACAAGTATTGTTGGTCATTAGTTTAATGACAAGAAAAGCACTTCCCTTGTATCTATGTTTTTTTTTTTTTTTTTTTTTTTTTTTCTATTCAAGTAACTGTTTTCTGTTCTCTGATACATATCAGAGATTTATCTTAGCAGACAGTGATTAGTGTTTACCCAAAACTCCCTCACTATTTTTATAAAGTTTATAATCAATTTTATTTGCCACAGCCCACCAAAGTCACTTGTGATTTTCAATAGTTACTTACCTCCTTACTGTGTGATTCTTGGCTTATGGCCTGGCAGAGGCACTTAGATTTGGAAAGGTCAAAGAGAAATTTGGTGCCAAACTGATAAGTTGTAGGTGGGACTACTAATTTTCCAAACCACAAAAAATGATAGGATAAACTTCCTAAAATATTTTTAAAATCTGCAAAATAATTTACATGAGAAATATGAGTATCACTGTAACATAAAAATAGCACGGAAGAAAAAATATATATATACTTTATCTGTAAATGTTTGTATTTGTCAGAATTATTTTTTTTAAAACCAATACTAGTCAGTGAAACAAACGTTTTCTATATTATAGATTCTGTTCAGTGAGCAGTGCAGCTCCTTATTTTGTATTGTGCATGTGTATGTCTTATGCAAATAAAGCCAATGCTGACTTGATGATGTACGTTAGATTAGAAATTTACGTCAGCTGTTCATGTTTGGAAATCCTCCTGCAATCAGAAAAATGAAAAATATATGTTGCTACAGAATATAGGCTAACCACTCCTTAAACTGCACAGTTTAAGTACTGCACAGTTACATAGGAAATGAAGAGCCTGACAAAGGCAAAAAGAATCATAGATATGAATGTAGTGGTTTAGATACAAATGTGGTTTAACCTGGCAGGCAGCTAAGCACCACATAGCCATTTGTTCACTGCTATCTGCCCCCTGCAGTGGGGTAGGGGAGAGAATAAGAAAAAGTAAAAGTTGAGGGCTGAGAGGCTGAGATATAGAGAGTTTAATAGGACATAAAGAGGTGGAAAAATATTATTTATATTTATTATTTTATTAATTATATTAATTAATTAATTAATTATATTAAAGGAATATATAAAGCAAGTGATCCTTGGCTCTATGTAAAAACTGCTCTGCAACAACTAAAACATCAGTGTCTTATCAGCATTATTCTCATCCTAAATCCAGCCACAGCACCATACTCTGTTCCAGACAAAACCAGAGCAGCAAGAGAGACAAAGGATTAAAGAACAGACATACTAATGGGAGCAGGAGGCAGATAAGCAGTCATCCTCATGTGCCCAGTCTTGGAAAATGACAATGGAATGTAAACAGTACAGCCCAAGAAAGTGCTGTACAGCTCTTTTGGAGGACTTAAGTACTGGAACCTTATTCCCAGCTGAACACTGGGAGCTGGCTGGAGCACTGCTCTCGGTAGCAACTGAACTGTCAGTGTCCCAGGCTCTTTATTCAGGCTATCTTTTGTGTCTGTGCATAGTGCAAGGCTCATAAAGAACTGTATCTACAGCAGATGAATATGGCATAGCAGAAGGCCAGAGTTATCGATGACCAGTTATGTGACAGTTAGGAAGGTTAAGGAAATTTAGGAAGGAAAAAAAAATAGGAAATTGAAAAACTTCCTGTCAACGTTAATTTTCTCAGGTCAAAAGGGCATTTAAGATTCCAGAATATTTTTGCCTTTTTTTTTTTTTTTTTTTTTTTTCCAGCAGGTGAAATATTTAAGTTAGTTCAATCTTCAGCTCTGACATATCAGATAGTCAGCTGAGGCTGTTGCTGTGAATCCCATAGCAATAGCTAGAATTACAACAGTCCCTTATCTAGTTGTCTCTCTTTCCTTCTTTTCCCAAATAGTCTGCCCATACTATTGCCCTATTTTTTATTATTATTTTTTTTCCCCAGAGGTTTAATTATCAGCCTGAAAAATAAAGTTTCACTCAAATCTGGGAGAGGTTCTGGAACAATTCTTTTTATTGACAGCAGTAATGATAAGAACCCCAGCATGTTTCATGGTGTTTGTCTATCAGCTGTTGGCAAAGATTTTATGGTATTGTTGACTATAACAGCAGGAGATTTTCTTATGCTCCTGGACAAGCAGATTATTTTATTTTATTTTATTTTATTTTATTTTATTTTATTTTATTTT
>CM021700.1:71046907-71059522 GCA_011074415.1 Stictonetta naevosa | reverse complement strand
TTATTTTATTTTATTTTATTTTATTTTATTTTATTTTATTTTATTTTATTTTTTTCTGGACATTTTTGTGACTATAATTATTGGTATATCTGCAAGTTATATTTTTCATATTCCAATGGATTAAATTTATCCTTAAGGTTTTCATGATATTGGCAGACAAAAAAAGGTTACAGCCACACTTTTTATTACTATTTATGAGCTTTAAGTGATTAGAGCTAAAAGAATAATTGTTTTTGCTGGTTAGTATGAAACCCAGCAAGTCTCAGCCCCAACAGCTTGGAAATGTCACCTCTGAGGGTGCCATGAAAATGGTGAATGGTAAACATATTGCAACATTAAATGTTTGTTAATAACTTGAGACTGCTATAAGAGTCATGAGACTGCTGTGTGGATACTCAATATCTGTGCACGTCAGATAAATACACGATCATAGCAATTTCCCAGGATGTTCGGAAGAAAATTTATTTAGGATTGAAACAGACTATTGTTTATCAACAGCTGTGGTTTTGTACATGTATGTTCACTACCTGCAAATTTTCATCAGTAGAGCACCTTAATCTCTTGTCATCCATCTTTATTATTTGTTCTTTGGGCTCCAGAAACTCTACACTTTCTCATTATTTTTCCTTCAGATGGGATCTGGAAACAATGCAAACCAAGATAAAATACTATCTATGAGTATCTAATTTGATACTCATTAAAATCTAATTTTATAAAAATGAGAAGTGCATTCACATTAACCTCAAGCCTGTACTGAAAGCCCACTTTCAGCTGTCCAAGAGGTTAAATTCAGAGTAAGCACACATAATAAATGAGGTTGATATTAAAGCCTTCATTTTGAGAAGTTTATTTTAAATATATATGCTTTTCCAACTAATATATATTACAAATATAATAAATTGGTGTGTAAATATTTATTAATGCATATTTTATGTGAATTTCTTCTGCCAATTTTTGGAGTTCAGGAGTCTCTATTGAGAACTGAACTCATTAATGTCATTAAAAAGCTTTTGTCTTCTCATAATTCTTGAAGTCTGTCAACAACTTCAAAGTTATCTGACATATTGTGTGTGTGTGTGTGTAGTTTTCTTGGCCCTGACTTTCTCTTCTCAGCCACATTAAAGGTTGCTTTCTTAAAAACAGAGTCTAAAGATACTAAATTTCATTCTCATAAATGTATGACAATGCTCATAATGCTTATTAATTAATTCTCATAAGCATAATAAAAATGTCTTTGAAATCACTTCAAATAGAAAAACATAAAATTTTAATTTACATTCTTTGAAAATATTGCCCTAATTCATGAGAAAATCTTAGATATACTGTATGGTATTAGTTTCTATGTATTACACTGAATTTCAGCACCTTTTCTACAACTAATTATGTGCTTCAAATCCTTACCTCATTGAACCAAGACTTGATTTTACATTTATGATACTTAGAGTGGAGTATATTTGCTGAAAAACAATGACTTACTTGAAAAATAGCACTTTCTGAATGAGATATCCACAACATCATTCTGATTTAACCTCCACAATTTTGCCATTGTTTCCATTTTCTATGGAAATTTGTAGCAAGAGTAATTAAAATCTGAACAGAATATGAGTGAGCAAATTAAAAACTGTTGGTATGAAAATGCTGTCACTATTTTCAAAACATACCTTTGCAAACACTTCCTTTTCATCCATCCCTTGGGATACATGATCTCTAACAATTACTCAGTGGAACAATTGCTTCAACAAGTAACCATCTTTTGCCAGACTCTCTCTTTTCATCTGCCTTTCCCCATGACTATTATTGCACAAGAAAATGTTCACTCCTTTTACTTGTAGGAGCTGAGCTGATGCTGTCTTCACATTGCGTGATGCATTGTAGATGATGAGGCCAAATCTCACCAGGCTCTGCTGCACTTGTATACTTTGAGCATTATATTTGTTCCTACATTCTCCTTGGCAAGGAATAATGTTTGGTTATCAGCAGAACAAAAAATAGGTTTGGGGGGCAAATATTTAACATTCTTATGATCTTTTCCTTTTATTTATTTTTATATATTCTTTGTCCTAGGTATATAAAATTGTTAAGAAAGTACATTTATTTATTGGTTTGTTTATTTTTCTGAAGGATGAAAATAAATAGAAATGTTCCTATTCAAATTTCAAAATATTGAGATAAAAAAAATTGATAGACTTTCAGTCAAACGTTATGATTATTTATATTGTTATGAAAAGGCAAACAATCAGTAGAATTATTTAAAAGATTCAGTGTAGATTATTTTCTGGTAAGAACTGTGTGTTGTTCAAGGCTTCATGAATGCTCTTTATTTATTAATTACCTGAAGAAAGAGAAAGGGATAAAATTTATTCTACAAGATTCCTCATTCTCATATATATATCAGAAGTCCTGTCAAGTTGTTGGGTGGTTTGTTGCAGGTTGGTAATTTGCACATCATCTACCACTGCCTCTACCTCACAGGCGGGAACAATTGGGAAGTAAATGTATTAATCAGAATTGAAAAATTAATTGTGTGCCTCTTAAGAGTTTAATACTAATCCAGAATGGTATTTTAAATATGAAATGCAAACATTTATTTTCTCAATAATCTCAAGAAAAACATATTTCCTGAAGAGCAGCACAATGTTAACTAACATTTTATTCTCTAGGCCAATAGGTGGCACTAGAAATTTTCACAAATGAGTCAAATGAATTTAACCTTCAATTTTTAGCCATCTAAGTAATCCTGTATAAACACATTCCTGTATACAATGTTTTGGAAGTATCACTAGATGTATCATTCAATTATTTACAGTAGTGTAATTCTACTGTTTTGAGAGCAGTTGCTAAAGAACTATAACTGCACAAAAGCAGAATTTATGCTGTAATTTAAATTACTCTTCATGCTTTTGAAAATGGGAGGTGTTTTTTGTTTTCTATTCTCTAAGTTTACTTTTCATCATTCTTATATGATCTTATTTGTCAGAGTTGCTTTACAAACTCTTTAGGATGTTTACCAGAACATGACAAATTCTTTAGTTTCATTATTTTATGCACATTTTCCACAAATTTTGGCCATTCTTGCTCAAGGGAGGAAGTGAATGAAAGACATTTGCACCCTGTCAGACAAGATTTCTGCTCAGGACAACACTTCAGTAGAAGGATGCTCTTGCTAGATTGCCTTCCTTTTGACATAGGGTCTGATGGCTAAATGTTCTTCACAAGGAGGATGTATTTGTGAACATGCCCCTTTCCAAAACAGCTGTAGTAGGCTGACTTTCAGGGCATGATGCGAATGAGCTTCTGCTGGTTCCAGTGAGAGAGGGACATCACTGAGAGCATCTGAGAAGGATGTAGCTCTAGCAGGAAATGGAGTATGTGTGTTTTTTCTCTTTTTAATTGACTCTGCCATTAAAAAGTCAATAGTTTTATGCAAATGAAATCTGATTAAAAAGTAACTATTCTTCCTCTTCTGACCTTGTTGATGGTAATATATATTAATGGACTGAGGCTACAACTGTTCTTTTGGCACCTAAGAGGGATCTTGCAATATGAGATATTTGCAAAGGTGCAGTCTAGTGAAAACTGACCCCATGGGAGCCATGCTGAAATTTGAAACTGGATATGAAAGAGACTCCATAAATAAATAAATATATTGATAAATAAATAAAAGAGGAGAGTTTAAGGAAAAATATGGGAAATCTCTTCATAGAAATGGAAAAATCAAAATAAATAAATAAATAAAATCAAAGGACTGTAGGGCAAAGAATAGTATATGCAGTATGAAAATACAATGCAAAGAAATACTGGAATGAAAATGGAAACAAACAGACAAACAAACAACAATGCAGTAATGTCAATTTTCTGAATAGCCTATTCAACAAATGAAAGGTATTGCTAGAAGCATACATCTCTCAGCATCCAGGTAGCATCTGCTGAACAGCATGTTAACGGATATTCTTATGTAAAAACAGTTTCCTCTGTACTCTGTAAACAGTACCGCTTCTGTGAATAAAGAAACAAAGGATAACTTTGGCAGAGCACTTGGCAAGGTGAGCTCTTATTGTGCTTCCTGCCCCCAGAACTGTGTAACAAGGTTCTGGCACAGTGCTGTTCTGCTAAACAACCCCACTGATCAGAAAGTCACCATAGGTAGTTTTCAGCTGGTTCACACTAAATATGTTCTCAGGACTTCTGGTTACCTCAAACTGCCTGAACAAAACCCAGTCATAACAACTTGTGAAAAAACACATGCAGCAGGTTGAGGCTAGTGCTGAGTGTAACATTTTATTTGAAAGAATTAGTTCATGAAGAAACTATCTCCAACTGGTTGGCAATGTTCTCCCTTTGGGGCTCTTAAACAAGACTGTAAACTGGCCAGTGTCATGGACTGGCTTCCACTCCTGGCCCAGACGAACACAGAGACCATACCTGGAAGCCAAAGACTTACCTCTATATGGGCAAACTGGTACCATTCCCACTTACAGTAAACTCTCCAAAACTTAGATTTTATTTTATTTATTTTTTTTAATTAAAGGACTAAAATCAAACTTTAGATATAATGTGTAAAAGTTGACACCATATTTTACTGATTTTGCTCCTTTTCAGATCCTTCAGTTAGTGATGAGTGCAGAACTGGGAATTACTGAAGACCAAGGATATTGGCTGGGTCTGAGGGAGAAGAGGGATATTTCTGGGCAGAGCTGAGCCTGTAGCAGTTAACAAGTGCCTCCAACATGCAGCTGTTGCACCAACTGCCATTATGTTTCTCCAGCAAGAAATGGGAGCCCATCTTCCTTGAGACCCCAGGTAGCAGAGAGGGGTGTTTTATCCTTCTGCAACTGTGCAGTCTGTTATCCAAGGCCATTCTTATACCCTGGAGCATCTCACATCTGAGGCAGAGAAGTGCAGAAAGGAGAGAAAGGCAGTGGGATCTTCCTGGGATCTGTGTCTCTGTGTCCAAGGTGCTTCCAAGTCACCTATGTATCTGTTCCTTAGCAAAGAATCTGGACACATGTTTTCTGGAAAAAATACTTGTGACAAGAATTACACATATTTAACACTAGCATTGCACTATATTGATAAGCACAATACAGGAAAAATATATAAACAAAATCAAAACAGAGCTAAGCATACGAACAGTATTTCTCAAATGGCATAGGTTGTTTTCATATTTTCTTACAGATTTTAATACAATTTACATTAACATCTGACAAATGATTGCCAGAAATGTTTATATGACATTTAATATGTGTTACAAAGTTTTATAACAGACTTTGCAACAGCTCTGATATTAAATTTGCATCACCAGCCTTTTTTTCCAAATCAAATAACAAGATTTTGAAAGCATTAAAATGATTACCAGGAAGAACCATTAAAAAAAATCCAATTCATTTTGTATTTTTAAAGACCTCTGCTGTTTACTGAGGTCCCCATTTATATCAGAATTTTGAAGTTGTTATGTTGTCAAAGCTTTCACTTTTGATAAACATATGTCTTCCTGAATATTAATTTGTGTTTTGAAAAGCATATTTTCTTAAATTTATTTTACAGAGTCATATGAAATGTCCTTTTAAGATGTTTTAGTACAGAAAACTTTTTATATTATTGGCATTCCTATTTTATTTTTTACTTGATGTTTTCAGTCATAATTTTTCAAGCACAATGGAAAAGATCTGGCTGTTGTTAGAGGTTACTATTGCTAATATACATTGCCTTAATTCTTATTATTGCTGCTGCTCGTTATTCAAATGTGTCCATTAGTATAAAACCTTTATGTGATTATAGGCACTACAAAGCACTCCAGGATTTCTTATCACCCCTTTCAGTATTGCCTTTCAGCATCTTGATTACATATAGCAGGGCCCAGGACCCTTCTGCCTTTGTGCATTTTCTAAGCAAGATTTCACATGCCAATAGCTACCGTATGCTTCTTCTGGGAACGGAGGTAAGCTGTGGAGCAGGATGCTTTTGCTGACCCAGTCCAGCTGTTCTCTTCTGTTCTTCACTGCTGGAACTTTGTTTCTTTTCCAGCCTGTGTTGTTTATGTGACTTCAAGCAGGATTTTGTCCGCAAAGCAGACTTTAAAACCATTATTATTGTGACAATTTTGCTTAATAAAGTTCAAATTTGTATTTGTTAAAATGGATTAATAAAAGTGTGGTTATCTTACGACATTGTGTTAATAAGCTGAATGATTAATTTTGAAGCTTAAATCTTATAAGATACATAAGCAAGGATTATACATTGCCATGATGATTTTGACCTTGGATTTTATGACATCAAATGCTGATGTTACTGCTTTTACATGAAATGACGTCTTGCTTTTCTTCCAAGTCCTGAAGTTCCTGACAAAAATATATTCAGATACTTTATTCAGTAGCTTTGAATGTGTATTACCTGTCTGCTGGTTAAGCTAGCAATCATTAGGAGTTGCAGGCTAAGCCTGGGGAATTACATACCATGTACATTTTGTCATAACATTGTCTTTTCCTTAACCTACAGAGTACAGGGTTAGCTAAAATAAAATCTTCATAAGGAGAATAAGAAAGATGGAAATGATTGATCATTGAACACAGTTTTCTTCTCATGTTTCTCTTTTTTTTTTTTTTTTCTTATCTATTCAATGACAGCAGCACTGACTACAAATTTTACAGATAGACTGATTTTCACAGAGAAAAATCATATGACTTTTTAAGGTCATTAGGCCTTGATTTTATAAATTACTGAGAGCCTCATGAGAGATTCTGAGAGTCCCCAGTCCCTACAGGCTTGATGAAAGCAATGTGTCAAATCTCCTCAGAAACATATGCATTATGGATTTGTGAGTCATCTGTAGTGCTCAATATTCAAAGCATCCTTTTTATGCACCAAAATTATATAGGAAGAAGGTAGTTTTGTGGCTATGAGGAGAATTACTCTCAGAAGCAACATTTTTTGTTGTTGTTTCTTTGTTTCCCTGAAACATCTTGAGCTTATTTTATGCTCGTAGATAAACTTCTAGAATTCAAAGTTACCCTGTCTGCAAATTAGATCTAAATGATCTAAAAATTTTATTTCTGTATCATTTTTTTTCACAATTTTTTGACAGAAAAGAGAAATGTAAGGAACTTCCCTGATTATCAAAGGACCTCTCAAAGGACTTGTTTTTCTCATTGCTGTGAAATCTGCCATAGACGTGGGTATAATGTGTCCCGAGGCCCAACAAACAGTTCCACCAAGAGGCAAGGAGACAATTACCTACTGTGGGAATCTTGCCCTGTTTCCCCACTTCCAAAACTAGGAACTGTTATAGAAAAATCCTGGCGGACATAATCTTTTCAATTAAAATATAAACCAAGGGGGTGTTTCTACAACAATCTCATGTCCCAAAACTTCTCTTAAGTTTAAATGCACAGCTAATTTTTCTTCATGTGAAATGTCACTAAGTAGGGAAAAAGGTTTCATTCTGCTTCAGTGGAATTGCAAAGCAATTTTCCCATGGTCTTTACGCTATTTAGCTTGAGCTTACAACTCTTTATTATATGTCATTAAATTCATGAAACATTGATTCATCTCTTGTGAGTGACTAGGTGATAAAGTGACAGATGAAATTCAACATTGATAAGTACAAAGTAATTCTCTCAGAGAAAAACAAACCAAATTATACATGTCTAATGAGGGGCTTTAAAGTAACCATTACAACCCCAAAATAAGATCTTTAAGTCATTTTGGATAGAATCATAAAAATGTTACCTCAGTCCTTAGAAGCTGTTGAAAGAGCTTCAATGTTTTAAGCAATGTTTTAAGAAAATGCAAGAGAAAGAAAACAGAAGCTGTTATATGGATATGAGACAGCAGTGTACTCAGGTGGCCAAGAAGGCCAAAATCATCTTGGGTTGTATCAGAAATAGTGTGGCCAGTAGCACTAGGGAAGTGATTGTCCCCCTGTACTCAGCTCTGGTGAGGCCATACCTCAAATATTGTGCTTAATTTTGGGCCCCTCAATACAAGAAAGAGTGGAACATGTCCAAAGAAGGGCAACAAGGCTGGTGAAGGATCCAGAGAACAAACCTTATGAAGAGCGGCTAAGGGAAGTGAGGTTATTTAGCCCAGAGAAAAGGAGGTTTGAGGAGACCTTATCACTCTCCAAAGGAGGTTGTAGTGATGTAAGGATAGGTCTCTTCTCCCAAGCAGCAAGCGACAGGACAAGAGGAAATGGCCTCAAGTTGTGTTAGGGGAGGTTTAGGTTGGATAATAGGTGAAACTTCTTCACTAAAAAGGTTGTTATATTGGGACAGGCTGCCCAGGGAAGTAGTTGATTTACCGTCGCTGGAGGTATTTAAAAGATGTGTAGAGGTAGTGCTTAGGGACATGGCTTAGTGGTAAACTTGGTAGTGTTAGGTTAGACTAGACAATCTTAGAGGTCTTTTCCAACCTAAGTGGTTCCATTGTATGAATAGCTCTTTGGTATGAGCGCAGGTAAAAGAGATTCAGTAGAATTGTAAGAGATACAAAAACAGGCAGGGAAGGTGGTCAGAGTTATAAAACAGATTCTACTGAGGAATATTGGGATGGATTAAGGCCTCTTGGCCTAGAAAAGAGAATAATTTGGGTGTGACAAAAATCTCTAACATCAGGAGTGAAATAGAGAAGGTAAAAAGGAAAAACTTAGCATTTTCAACAATATAACTCTAAAGACATCAACATCATCAACATCCATGTAGTAAGTCTAAAAACAAACCCCACACTCTTCCACACATTATATAACTACTGGGCTACTGTCAGAGTATGTGGGTGCTAAAAGTTTACACAGTTTGAAAAGTAATTATACATTGTCTAGGAATTTATAAAAATAATTAAATCCATCACATGTAATACAAATCTAAAGATGCAATTTCTGTCTTAGAAACTCCTCACCTTCCAAGTTGCAGAATGTTAGAGGTAGGAAAAATGTACCTGCATCCTTGGTTTCTTTTTATACCCTCATCTGAGCACCTGGCTGCTGTCAGATTTGATACAGGACCACAATGAAAAGTTCGGTGCAATAAGAGGATTTCTTACATCAGTTCTGTACATTAATAGGGCAGCAAATGAAAAAGCACCAGTATAGAAACAAAGTCATCTTCAAACAGGTTTATTATACTATGTTCCTTGATGGATCAGAAATGGAGAAAGTGACTGTTTTGGGGTCAACTCACTCACTGAAGTAAGTAAGTCTGCTAAAAACAGAGGACCAATGATGATTTATTCTGTCTGAGAAGCTGTCCTATAAGGCATGTCAGCCACTACTCACACCATCACAATGTATCTCAGTGAATAGCACAGTATCTGGTGTTTTGTTCACAACCATTATCTTGGCCTGAGAAATATAACAGGAAGTCTCGAAGTCTTCAACCCTGGGGCATGACTTTGGCCATTAGGTTGTCTGTTTATGTAGAGTTCCCTGATTTTAATATGAGCAAAACATCTGTATGCTTCCAGACATTTCTAAGAACTATGAACATTTTGTATTGACAAAAGATGGTATCTCAGAACTGCATTTGTAACTTGACAGAGTGTTTTCTATGGTCCTAGAGACACTAAATACTGTCCAGTATTTATTATTACTAAATGTATATTATTCCATCTACCATGATTTTTATTTATGATTTATATATGAAGAGGCCTAGGAAAGTTTGACAGCTCCCAGATCTGGTTGTTCTTGCAACATGCAGACCTATTCCATGCTGTGATGCTTCCATTGCTGTCCTTCAGCTCCTGTTTTCATGGGAGGGGGACCTTGTGTCAGAACCAAATTACATTAGCTCTCCTTGGATCTGAAATCACCCTGAAATGTGGGATAGGCTGCTATAATTGCTTTTCTATTTAAGGAAATTATTATTTTCAGTCATGTAGTAGGAGCAACAACAACAATGACAAAAGGTAAATTTAACTTTCCTAATCTTTCTATCAACATCTTTGATAAAGAAAGGAGAGTTACTGCCCTGGATAGTTCAGACATTTGTACTCAACGTATTAGTAAGTAGATCATACTGCTTGGATGGTAAGCTTTTAATATATTATTATTATGTAAAATAAAACCACTATTCTCTTCACAAGATTTGACTTGGAGCATAGCCGTGTATTGTCACTCTGTAGTCTATAGATTTTATGTGTAAACATAATTATGAAAAAAAATCATCATCTTGCCTAATTAATTATTAATTGTTATTTCTTCTGTTTCAAAGCAGACTGCTTCCAATTTTCTACTTCCTGCAGAGTGTCCTGACCTGTAATCAGTCTTGTAAAAGGATATGTTAATATCTATTTTCAGGCATGTCAAATGCATTCTATATCAACCACAAAATGCATTATAAAAAAAAAAAAAAAAAGTTTGTAATATATGTTTGTCTATATTGCAGAATTTTCAGAATCTCAGGAAAAACCAACAATGACTTTTTTTTTTTTTTACTTAATTTTATGGATTTCTTTTAATTGATAATCTTTTGGTATTAAAACAGTATAGCTATGCCCTTAAGCAGTTATTTGGACTTCTGAATTCAGGACTCATTACTTCAGATACACAACACAATCTATAGGAGGTGTAGTTTCTGTCAATTAAGAGACCCCAGAAGATGTAATTATACACATTACTTGAGCTTCTTAGGGAGGTTTTAATAATTCTTTAAACAACTTTTAGTTAATTAGCACCACTGAATGTCTTTGTGTGTGTGTGTGTGTGTGTGTATCTATACAATATCCTTGATTATCAGAGAAATACAGATAGTTTTTGAAAGAAGAGTATGTTGGAAATAATAAATAAAACTAACTTTGTAGTTGCATTGCAGTCTTAAGTGTGACCCTTTCAGCTGATAGTATTATGTAAGAGGCAAAACTTTAATTGGCAAAATCTCACCTTCTTGTCACATTCTATCCGAAAAATATAGTGATGCACACCTTCATAAAAGAGACAGTGCTTCTTTTCTATTTTTATTTGAAAGTGTCCACAATAATATTCCTTTTGTTGTTGAGAGGTGGTAGTGGTTTGGTTGTTAGGGACATTGTAAGCTACATGACCTGAGCCAAAACACCAAAGGGTGGCTGCCTTGCATTATATGAATATTTACTTACTACACATCAATCTGTCTTTGTGCTCATAAAATGTATCTTCCAACAGTAAACTGTAAAATCCACTTTTTCTAATGTTTATAAAAATAGTTCTGTATTTTGCAAGAATTGTTAATGAAGCTGAAAAATTTGAAAAAAATGCAATGTGTATGTGTGGAAAAAAGTAAAACTAAGACTCCTTGCCACTTTTTGAACACCAAAAGACATGGGAATTTTTGATACTGTGAACAAAGGATAAAGTAATAAAGGAAGAACAATATTTTGTTTTTGTAAGAACTAAAATGTAAATTGAATATTAGATTTTCATATTATTATTATTTTTTTTTCAGATGATAAGCTGAAATGATGTGAAAGGGAAAAATATCCACAGAAACATGAGTAGGTATTCTTACATACTACTTATTAGTATACCAAAGGATATTTCAGAACTTGAACCCTACTATACCCTTTTTATTGTATTCTGCCTCCACTTCCCTGCAATGATTTGGTTTCTATGCTTACATTCAAACTTTTAAAATAAAAATGTAAGCTTCTTAATTAGATAGTGGCTGAAGATTAAAGCACTCATTTTACCTCATACTAATGCTCTACGAATGACACCAATTATTTTGTGTCTAAATCAGCACTGCATCTGCATAATAATTTAACATACTCACTGATTCTTCAGTTCCTTGGTAGTACTCAGATCTTCTTCATAATTTATCCTGAAATAGATATTAAGGCTAAGAGCTAATGGAAATAAGCTACAGGATATAGTATAATGGCTCTTATTTTATGACCATAAGTAATGGTCATAGTATCTGTATCTGTACTTGTTTTGAAATATTCCTTCTTTTTTCAGAGAATCACAGGAATGCCGAGGTTGGATGGGACCTCTGAAGTCCCTCGATGAGAAGATCCTTAGCCCCTGCCAAGCAGGATCACCTACAGAAGGTTGCTCAGGATGTCATCCAGATGGGTTTTAAATATCTCCAGAGAAGGAGACTCCACAACTTGTCTGGGAAACCTGTTCCAATGCTCTGTCACCCTTACAGTAAAGAAGTACTCCCTCATATTCAGCCAGAATTTCCTGTGCTTCAGTTTGTACCCATTACTTCTCATCCTGTCGCTGGGCAAAACTGAAAAGAGACCGGCTCCATCCTCTCCATACCCTCTCCTCAGATATTTACATACGTTAATAAGGTCTCCACTCAGTCTTCTCTTTTCCAGGCTAAACAAGCCCAGTTCTCTCAGCCTGTCCTCATATGACAGGTGCTCCAGTCCTCTAATCATTTTTAGCTCCTTATTAATAGAGACAAAGATGATAAGGAGTAGAATCTGTAGTCTTGCCACAAAAAGGAATCATCTTGCCAAGAAATTAAATATTCTTGCCAAAAACAAATCACAGCAGATACTATTTACTATTTGCAACAGTCTAAATTTACTTTTACTCTTTTTTTTTTTTTTTTGTCTATTTACAGTGTTTTTTCCTTTCAACATCTGTAAGTGGAATATTGAGCTATTAAAAGAAGAGAAATGGGGTTCGGGGCTGGGGGG
>CM021700.1:71033350-71046807 GCA_011074415.1 Stictonetta naevosa | reverse complement strand
GGCAGAGCAAAATCTACCAGAAGGAAAACAATGAACAAATACTAAAAATTAAACCATGTAGAAACAGTCTGAGTGATTTATTTATTTATTTATTTAAGCTTTTAGGAAGGTGCCCAGCTTTCACTGTGGTAATCATTCATCTGCTCAGAATAAAGTGCACTTACTCATCACAAAATCTTGTTCTTGCATATGGTAGTAGGCATACTCATCAGTAAAGTAGTCTGGGGATAGATCTAGCCCACAAGTTCTCAGTTCTGCAGTGGGTAACCACCACATCTTCTTCCCTGAGTGAAACAAAATGAAAATGTAGTCAAAAGCACAAGGGTGATACACTCAGGATAGCCAGTAAAGTCAAATAACCATTTATTTATATCTTGTAGGCTAGCCTAGAGGGACACCTCTTTAAATTATTTAAAATTAAATTCAATAGTAGACTGGTTTAGATGTATAATTCTAAATATTTATTTTAGTGTCTTGCTAACCATAGCCATTACTTTTAAATCATGTTTAAAATTTTCACCAAAAAAAATAGCAAATATTTTAATTTGATAGTCTTTTACAAGAATACCTACCTTAATATATGTGCTAAAAGAAGTATTAGCAAAATAACAGATGGCAGATTCTTCCTTTCCTTGTTGGAAAATGGTCTTAGAAGATAATAGGATGAGTACATTAATGCTATTTATTTTGGACTGAGCCTTCCTTGTATTTCTCAGAATAATACACTTGGCTTGTGAATAATTATTTGGTAGAAGTCAATATTGTTTACATTATTGTATCTTGAAATTTTGTCAGATAATAATACGTTAGCATACTGAAAGTTCTAGATTAAAACAAAAAAGTAAGCAAAAAGCAATGGCAATAAAATGACAACATCCATTACTAACACATTTCCTCAGCTACCCCCTAAGCTATGGATTGTTTTTCCATTCTTTCAATTATACTATCTTCATTTCATTTTCCTTCCCACTAAGAGGATTATAGTTCATTTCTAAAATTAATTTATTGTCTATAAATAGTTGCATTTTGCTAGGTCCAGTCATTGAGGGTAATTTTACATACTGATTCATGCAATTTAAGTTTAGAAGGAAAATTTAGATTATTTAGTCTGATCTGTTCTATTACTTGGGCTATATACTTGGTTCATATTACTTGGGCCATATTTCTAGGGGCACACACAAGTGTCATACTTACTGTTTGAGTTAGAAAATGGTGAATCCATTTTTTTTTATTATATTGGTCATTACTTTGTTACATTTGCAGTCATAAAATAAATAAATACACATCAAATTGTAACCTTTGGTTATTGATTAAGGTAACCCTTAGGATCTTGCATTCCTTCCTCTCTTTCAAAGTCCACATATTGGGGTTATTTCTATAACAGTAAATAGAAAAAAAAAATCATTCTCAGGAATTGTAGAGGCTACTTACCGACACATACTTGTACAGTGAACAATTTCTTATTCAGTTTTTGTCCATTCCACATCTTGGAAGCTCATCTTCACTTCTCTGGCCCGTGTGATTTGTAAATCTATTTTAGTCTCATTCCTTTCCCTCTCAGTCTCTTATCCTAAAGATGTAGTGTCTTTTTAGATGTGTAAGCTTGCTGTTGGCTACACTGAAAGTATATTTGAATCAACAGACTCTTGTTATGTATGATCTAATTTCTTTCTCTGGCTTCTCTGAACTCACAATGATGTATTACTCTTCCAGTGTTGTCTATCTATTTTATAATTTAAAAAATGGTATTATTTCATATTTTCTCTTAATAATAAATAGAAGTGTTTAAGGCAGTTGAGCTTCAGTGGAACCTTGCCCATATTGCCTGACAATCCCATCTGACAACAGCATTTGAAAATCTGAAATATGACACTATTTTTAAAATCAGAATGCTGGGTGCTTCTACGTCAAATGCCTAGTGTCATTACCTCTAATAATCAAACCTGCAATTTTCTCAAATAATTAAACTAAACTGTTTGACAAGATGCATTTTTAGGAAAGTATGTTGATTGCTTGGATTATATTTCTGTTCTTTGTCTTATATTAATTATAGGCCTGTATATTCATTATTTTTTGAATCCTGTATGAGAACTCTCATTATTTTCCCGTGGGCTGATGTCTAGCTAACCTGCCCATAGTCATGTGGGTCATCCAGCACACCCTATTTGAATGTTTACAATGGCATAGTTTATTTATTTGTAATTTCTCTGCCATGCCAAGACTTCATTAAAATTGCTAACAGCGGGTCAGAGATCTCTTCTATCTACAATTCCGGTAAAATGGGGTGGTAATTTTAAAATGTTTACTCTTAGTAAAGCCTCCTCAATTACAACTAGAAAAGCTTTGATATTATCAATTCAAATATAAAACAGAAATATTACTGAATATTTCTGCATCATTAGGGAGAATGTAACAAGCAAGTGGTGGACTATATTATTAAGTTGGATTTTTCAGTCCAATTCTCCTTTCAAAACTTCTCTTCTTGTCCATTTTTTTTTCACATTACTTTAAAATCCATAGTGCTCTTACTTTATTTTGTGATTTTTTATTTTATTTTATTTTATTTTTAGTGGTTTTGCTTCTCCTCTGTTCTTATATCTTTCTTACTGCTTTTATGTTTCAAATTGCTTCCCACACATTGTGAAACAGGAAATACTTACAGCCAAAAATGCCTTCTTGTGGATGATGGATATTAAATTTGAAATGTTATTAATCTTGGTAATTTGTTTCTCTTTAAGTACTTGAGGATGATTCTGATTGATCAAGAATATTGACAATGAGATCGTACCAATCATTTGGCAACAAAAACAGCCACAGTGATACATGAATAATTTTTATCTGGTCATTCTGTCAGTTTCCAAAAATGCCTTCAATGCATTTTCTGTCAGAAAAGTGTCATCTATAAATTTTAGAAAGACATGCTTTGCCATTGTATATTGGAAATCTGACAAAGTTGATTTTCAATTAAAACCCTTTTCCATGTAAGACAGCTTGCTGATACAGAGAAATGGATACATTTTTAAAAAAAAAATAAAAAAAAATCTCAATTTTTCTGGTTTAACTCAAGGGCACATGACAGCATCTCCTCCCATTCCCTTACCAGAATGTTGTCTTAATTAAGCATAGAAAAAAAAAAAAAAAATGAGTTTAAACATTCATGAATCTGTGTTGTAGAAATATCTGCCATGAACACAAACTCACCAAATTTTTGTTCACTCTGTACTGCCTTGAAGACTGTAATAACTGTTGCAACATCACAGCCATGTAGCACATCTCACCAGGACATATTTGTAAACATAGGGTGATGATAAATTAAAAAAGAAGCAGTTACTAATTTCCAGTAACAGAGGTCTTTAGTAACAAGTTAAATATCTGTGAGGAATGACATGTACAGTTGACCCTGTCTTGGTGCAGAGAGGTAGACTGAGGAAGCACTGAGGTTATGTCTGACATTTGATTTCTAGTCATACTGGCTGTTCTGGAAAGGATGGACACTTGCTTTTCTCTGTTCTGTCCTATAAAATGAATATAATCTTATTGTCATCGACTATATACACATTTTCAGTGACCAGATTGCTAAATAAAATTCAGAACATATGACAGGGCATTCATGAATTTGAGGGCTGCACTGTGACTTATCTGTATTTGAAGTTTCTTTATTTCCTTTCTTCAGTTATGAAATGCAGAGGTATACTGAGTTTAATCTGGTTAAAATTAAGCAAACAGGTCAGATGGTCACAGAAATGCAGACTAGAGTGCCCTGATGTATTTCTAAATCAAGTGCAACACAATTCTCAGTACACTACACTCAGAGAATTTCTGGAACAGATAAAATGAAGTGAGAGCAGTCAAAAATAATAACTAATTTATAAGCTTAGCAGAAATACTTCCAGCTTTAAATCTCAGGTTATGGTACAAATCTTAGAGAGAGTGTAAAAGAAAAAGGAAGAACCAATAAAAAATACAGATCAGAAATTCAGTTCTAGGATTAAAACTCAGCTCTTTAACAGCATTTTGTTCAGGTCTGACGCTAGCATAATGAGCTATCACAGAATGTTAAAAGATTACTTGAAAAAAAAAAAAAAAAAAAAGAGGTATCAGCCAAACCTCAAACCTTATCTTCACTGCAAGGTAGTTTGAGTTGTGAATTTTATTCTGGGTTACAGTCCTAGCATAACTTTTCTTAGCTTTAGTATAGCTGGCTAATCCTTAAAAAAGATGTAGACAATAAGTAGATTTGACCTAGTCCTGTGCTCCTGTTAAAGCAGTTACACAGGTTTTAAGTATTTTCTTAACATGCATTCATCCAGTAAGAGAGTAACTAGTCAGGCACTACTGACCTTATTTCATTCTAATCTTACTTTAGACATGCATTAATCTCCCCATTCACTTCTTAATGACTTACTCACTATCATGACCCCAATTAAACAGTAATTTCTAGCAGAAAATGTGAAAGTTTCCACTATCAATACCAGGTGCTATGGTTTAACTTGGAAGGCAGTTAAACACCACACAGATATTTTATCACTGCCCACCCCAGTGCAATTGGAGAGAAAATTGAAAATTTTCTAGAATTTGAGACAAAGTTTAATATGGAAGAAAAAAAAAAAGGGGGGGGGGGGGACAGAAAAACAAACAAAAGACAACAAAAAGAATAAACACAGCAAATGATGCACAATGCAATTGCTCATCACCTGATGATTGATGCCCAGCTAGCCCCCAAGCAACAGTAGCCCCCCTGGCTAACTACGCCTAGTTTTGTTGTCCAGCATGACTCCATATGTCATGGAATATCTCTTTGGCCACCTTGAGTCAGCTGTCCTGGTTCTTGTGCATATCTAGCCTGCTTGCTGGCATGGCAAAATGAGAAGCTGAAAAGGCCCTGACTTAGTGTAAGGGCTGCTCTGAAACAGCTAAATGTCAGTGTGTTATCAACATTATCCTAATATCAACATTATCCTAAATCCAAAACACAGCACAATACCATCTAGTTGGTAGAAAATTAACTCTATCCCAGCTGAAAGCAGGACACCAGTACTTATGGTCTGCCCTTAAATAAAACAAAAATGTCAAAGGAAAATAAAGGCAGAATGAAGTGAAATTTGGCTGCTTAAAACCAAGACCAGTTTTCTTTGGACTTCACTATCTGGGGAGCTTGATGCAATAGGAACACTCAGGGCATGCCTGATATGCTGAAAATGTGGGGTTTTTCACAAAATACAGCATGTGGTGTGAGAAAAGCTAGCTAAGTCTCTTTATGAAATAGTGGAATGATTATTAAAAAACTTGGGTTTATTATACTCCTCTGCTTGAAGATTATAGGGTGGTAGAAAGTGGTTTCAGAGTGCTATTGCTGACAATGTGCTTGCTGCTGGCTACCCATTGGAAGTAAACAGATGTATGGAAAAGAGAGAAGCTGGAAAAGAAAGATGGAAGAGGGAACACAGAGGGGAGTGACAATGCTGCTGTTGACTCCTGAATTCCAGGATTATTTCAGCACATTTGTGCTGAAATGAATTAACTGTAGTTTTGACCAAAACTATGACTGAAAGTCTAATCTCTCCCCCGTTGCTTCTTTTTTGGTTCCTTAGACTACTTCACTATTTTTCCACTGTTGCAGTGAATGTTGAGTCTTGGGCATACACAGTTGATTTCTAAGGCAGTCTGAAAGTGTACGTTGTGACAAAGCTTAAAAACAGGTGTTCAATGAAAGTCTGATATTTTTATTCTGACTGCGCAAGTAATAACTCCACTACTTTGCTATGTTTATTAGTAACTGTGCATATATATTTGTGTTTGTACATATATATGTACGTTTCATTCTATTTTAGATTTTAGTTGTTGCAATCACAATTATCTCACATCTGAATCACAGTACTGACTACAACAGGAATAAAATTTATTATTTTAAAATTAGTCAGCTATTCACTACGTCCCTTTCAAAATGATGAACCTATGTACAAAATGAACAGCCTTTTCCCTTTGGAAAAATCTCTTGAACCTTTTATTGGCTATTTTTGTTAAATTTTTCGGTCTTTCACCTTTTCCCTCTCCACTTGAGTGCAATTTTTGGAAGCTAGGTGTCACTCACATCTTTAAAGAAAATACTTCACCTAATATTGACTGTGAGTGGAAACTGAACATGATAGTATATGATTTCTGTAGTCACTTCCCTCAAGAAATGGAAAAATCTTCCTTCCAGCTTTTTGATTTTTGGACTGTCATTTTCATTCAGTGAAATCACAGGATAAAAATTCATTCATTGAAGACCTGCATATCGATCATAGTTATTTCTCTGCAGATTAATCACTTTATCCCTTTATTCTGATGTTTCTGTATCTTGAGAAGTGCTTCATCAAGATACTGAATTAAGTACTTACCTTTAACTACAGCAGGAATCTAGTGAGGACACAGGAAATAATCCATCAATTGATATAATGGTCATAAAAATATCACACATACAAATAAAGTTAACATAAATAAGTGCAGATGAATCATGAATGTCTTTGGTCAGGTTGTCATTGAAGAAACATCTGTGAAATGAAAGTGCTACTGCACAAGTGTATTAATAATGCAAATAGAAAAAAAAAAAAGATATTTCTGAGGTTGAGAAATACCCTACCTCACTCTGAGCACTTTACAGCACTTGTCATTACTATACAACAGCTATTACAACATTAAAAAAATATCTAAGAATTGATTGTATCTTTAACTCAGTGATTTTCTTCCAACCTTCTACTTTCTACCTACACCAGCTAAATAAACCTTAGAGGTATTTCCATGGCTAAATATCTTGCCAGAATATTTTTTCTTGTTAATTTGTTTTATTATTATTATTATTATTTAAATTCTAATGGATTTTGCTGAATGGGGCCGGCCCAAATGCATACAACAAATATGAATACTCAAAGTGCGGAGTTATATACATTAGTCTGTCCTGAGAGGCAGGCTTTTTGTATACTTGGGCAAAAAGTTTGTTCCACAAGCAGATCAGACTATTCTTAACCTGAAGAACAGTCACGTATCTGATCTTGAATGGATTTTCAGCCTTTGCTGCAGGCTGTGGGATATTTTGCACAGGCAGATTCATTGTTCTTAGGCCACTACTGGTCAATAAAAGCCAATTTTGGACAAGCAGTATTAGTTTTCTCTGTTAGAAGGGCATTGTTAGGTAAAAACACTCTCATTTGTTTCTCTGAGGAGTCTACCCTAAACCTTGCTCCTATGGAGGAGAAAGCATGTGCAAAGAACTGAAGAAAAAAATTAACTGTCATAAAAATCATAACTTCCCAAATAAAATAAATCTAGTATTGTAATCTTGTAAAACAGCAAATCTTGAATATGTTTAAATGAATATGCTACTCATGGGATTTTGCTATGAGGCAACAGCTGAGGTGAATCTTTAAAGCACCTTGTGGTGAGGCAAGTAATAAATGCTGATTTTTCTAATGCTGATCTATTGCTGTTCAGTGTTATGTTTTGAGTGTAAAGTGAGAGGGAAGCTAAAGTAATCTGAATTAATCTCCTGCACAAATGGAATTATGAATGCTGAAAAAAAGGACCTATGGTTAGCTTGGGAAAACACAGAATCATTTTAGAATCATAGAATCATTAGGGTTGGAAAAGACCTTCAAAAACATCTGGTCCAACCATCCTCCTACCACCAGTATCACCCACTAAACCATGTCTCTAAGCACCATGTCCTTGAACATCTGCAGAGACGGGGACTCCACTACTTCCTTGGGAAGCCAGTTCCAGTGCCTGACAGCTTTTTTTGAGAAGAAATATCTCCTAATTTCCAACCTAAACCTCCCCTGGTGCAACTTGAGGCCATTACCTCTAGTCCTATCACTAGTTACCTGTGAGAAGAAGCCCACCCCCAGCTCCCCACACCTTCCTTTCAGGTAGTTGCAGAGAGCAATGAGGTCTCTCCTGAGTCCCCTCTTCTCCAGACTAAACAACCCCAGCTCCATCAGCCACTCCTCATAGGACTTGTGTTCCAGGCCCCTCACCAGCTTCTTAGCACTTCTCTGGACACACTCCAAGGCCTTGATGTCCTTCTGGTACTGAGGGGCCCAAAACCGAACATAGTACTCGAGGTGCAGCCTCACCAGAGCAGAATACAAGGGGACGATCACCTCCTTGGTCCTGCTGGCTACACTATTCCTGATATAAGCCAGGATGCCATTGGCCTTCTTGGCCACCTGGGCACACTGCCAGCTCACATTCAGGTGAACATCAACCAACACCCCCATATCCTTTTCCTCTGCCCAGCTTTCCAGCCACTTTGTCCCAAGCCTGTAGCATTGCATGGGGCTGTTTTGAGCAAAGTTCAGGACCCAGCACTTAGCCATTTTAGGAATCTGTCAAAGGACCTAGATATTAAAGCAGTTTAGAATACACAGTAAAACATGAAAAATGATAAAGTCCTAGAAAATAAAGAGGACTCATCCATATATTACTTCCCATGCTGCTTTACCAACAAACAAACAAACAAACAAACACTTTCAAATAAAAGAAAAGCAGGGGAAAGAAAATATATAAAGACAGTTGTCTCTTAAGATAGTGTATTTACAAGACTGATCTCTAGCAAACTGCAGTAACTAGTCTATTTCTGTGAACAAGTATCTATATTACCAGTACACAGAGAAATGTTTTAATCTCTCTTAGTGTTTTGTACACAGTGTTTGAATCCTGTGTGTTAGGAAGAGGTCCTTCACCTCTGAGTGCTGGAAAACCTCAAAGATGCAGACAACAAAGCATGCCAGCACTCTGGTTGAACTGCTAGGAGAAACAAGCTAAACCAGATCCCTGGGGAAAAGATGCTATACTCAGTAGGAGCCTGAGGTCTTTCAAGATGGATCAAAGCCCATGCAGATGTTTGTACTCACTATGGGCTTAAACCAGACACCAAGCCCTGGAAGGAGAAAAGCTCAAACTCTTGTTTCTTGACTTGCCTTTTGGCTGGACCTCTGTGGGCTGTGAGCCAGCACTGGTGGGACAGATTGCTCTTCAGCTGGCTCAACAGCTCTTATTCCGAGCACAGCCCTAAGCCCAGATGGACATTTCAGATCAGAGATGTAACAAGTCAGCTAAATGGAACAAGAGCAGGAAAGAGAGCCTAGCGGGTTTGAGCTCACTTTCAAGGTACCTTCACTCACCTGCAGGACAGATACAACTTCAGGGACAGAGGAGCAAAGAAAAGGCTAAGGATATCATATCAAATTATACTATGAGTACATCAGGTCAAACACTAGCTCTTATAGAAGTGTAGCAAGCCACAGCAATACAGAAATTATGTCTTGAACAACATCAACATGGTATACCATAAAAATTATACTACACTTTTCATGACGGCCTTTTTGCTGTTTCTTTAGTCTCTCCGTTTTCTCTCCATGCTGATTTTTGTACCACTTTATTTGAACTCATATTTCATTATAATTGCAGAGATTTTGAAATCTCTCTTTTGTTGTTTAGAACCTGACAAATCCTTTCAAGTTCTAGTCTTAAATATCTACACAAGAAATTAAAATAGAGCTACATTTCACCAAAATATTACTGTTTCTGTAGTTTTAAAACTGAGCATCCCAAGGGGAGTGCCTATAATAGTCTTCATATAAAAAGAAAAGAAAATAGTAACAATAAAAACCCTTACCTGGTAAAGTTAGTGTCTTCTATTGATTCTGCAATTTCTCTGATGTTCATCAGAGAAATACAAAGTGTTTAAAATGATTGCTGGGTAAAGCACTGCATACCATATTGCAACATAAATGGTCCCCAAATAGGCATCTTTAAGAAGCAGTACAGACAAATAACTCGTTAGAGAAACTATTTTAAAATAGTTTCTTTTTCTTCTTTGGGGGAATGTGGTATTATTGCCCTAGAATGATTTAATTCACCCTAATTATATTCTGTTTGATATCTGCAGCTGTCTTGGAAGCAGGCTTCTGCTATGTAAATCCAAGAGACATTTCTCACTTCATTTGAAACCCCAACGTGCTCTAATTTTCAAAGGAATTATAAGCTAGTCTGTGCTTATGCTCATTGAATTTTTCAGAGGAATATCAAAAGAATGCAAAAATTTTCTGAACACTGTCACTTATACAGTCTATTCACTCTATTTCCTTCATAAATGTATGTACATAATATACAGTATGTATATTATGTTGCATTGCAGTGTTACTGAAAAAGTTGTGCAGATGCATGGTAGTACATGACCAGAAATGTCTTTGTTTTGAAATGCTCATAGAAGACATTAATCAAAATTGCCTTTTTATGTTATTTTTGAGTTTCATTTTGCTTCAGAACAGATGTGAAGTTGTGTCATGAACAACTTTTCAACATATCCAGTAAACAGCACCATTTTGGCTGACATTGAAGGAGGACCATAAGAGGATAAATTTTTGCCAGATAATGTGTTGTATGTGCATCCTTCAATGTCTTTGGCAGTAGCTGTCCATATTACAGTGCCACATTGCATAATACACATAATGATGATGCACCAGAATTTGTAATTAAATATTGGCTCACGGCTGGTCACCAGAAATGACAATCAGCAAACACTGGTATTTATTGTGGAATACCACCATCAATTCCAGGCGAGATGGCAAAGTGAACTGACATGGTGTCAGAAAATACAAGTGCCTGTTAAATGTGTGAGCAGTCGGTAAGTGATAGCTTCCTGCTGCTCTCTACAAATTACCAATCAACAAAAGAGAGCAGTTTGCTTTCTCCTACTCTTCTCTAAAAGGAAAATTTTTCTTTTAGTAGTCTTAGCAAGGATTACATATTTTGTGGAGAGAAAAATAAAGGAAGTCAAATGCTTTTATTCAAATAAAACTAACTTCAAAAGGTAGAATGCTAACCAGGGATCAGAAAAATAAAGAAAAACTTCCATCCATAATTGCTGCAGTTTTTGCCAGATGAGCTCAATTTGTAACTATAATTTTGTTTTGATGCCACACCATCTTCAAAGAAATAGGCTGTAGTTACATTTAACATCAGGAGTCTTAAGCTGGGCATTTCATGGTCTACCAAAGAAGCCAGTTGATTAGACCCAGTTTTAGACTCTTCAGTGCTTCCCAACTTTGCCTTCCTTCAGCCGGCCAACATAATCTTTGGTCTAACACAGTGAAATTCCTTTGTGTGAAACAACTTAATCCTGAACCATATTCTGCTATAGTGGCAGCAGTTATTCATCTACCCTTCGCAGTTCAGCATGCCGAGGTGCATAGCTTGATCAGGCAGTTGATCTGAGGAGCAAAATGGGCAAGTCTGATTTCTTGCCTCTAATCCCAGATCTCCCACACAGTCATAACCCATAAACTTTCACAAAGGGACAGCACCACGAATAACAGAAGGACTGATCTTGTTCTCCTTTAGCAGGAAAAAAGAAGGGACTTTGGCCAGTAAATCACAATCTACCTAAACCTCTCATAATCCAGTTATTAAAATAAATTCTTATTTAAGTCCCAGATGCTCCTTTTATCTTCCTCCTATTCCAGCCTGCCATGCTAGTTGCTGTGATCCCCATTGCTCCCAATCCTCTTCACGTACGGTGCAGGGAAGAAAGGTTATTAACACCTGAGTAAAAGATCCAGTTTAATACATACATTCCTGGAATTAAAAGTTATCTTTTGGATCTAGCATTAGACATGAGAATCAAAGAAAGGCTGTAATGATGTTAACATATACTACTGGATATTTTGAAGTTAACTTTTTGGAACAGTAAACTTCCATTCACAAAAGAAGACATCACAGGTTATAAAAATATACTAAGCATCAAGAAATAAATGGTACATTGGGAAAACAGATTAAAGCTAAAATGTCTTAACTTTTACATATTTTTAATAAAGGAAGCTTCATAAATTTTAAACACATGCAAGATTATTCTTCAGAGAGTATTTCAAAATTACATTTAGGGAATGATCAGGAAAGAAATAACACTCAGATATTTGCCAACCAGTTGTAATGTGCAAAGATCTCAGGACTCAGAATTAAAACTGTTTTCTGTTCTGTAACAAATTTCAGTTTGGATTTCCCTTCCTCCTAGCAAAATGGACAGAGGTCATGAGTAAATATAAATGAAAAACAAAAAAAGCATATTTTCAACTGCATAAAAAGTTGAGAAAAGAAGCCAGGAAAATAAAAGTACTCAATATCCATGGAAAATATTTAATGAACTCATATGCAGTTTATTATCTTTCCTAAAATATGCATATGAGTTCATTACATACAAGTTATATGAGTTATAGCAAATGCTGGAAATACAGAGAAGTTTCATGTGACCATAGAAACTTCTAAATAGTACTAACATATTAAAAAGTTGTGATGCAGTAACAGTGTAATGAGGTCCTGAAGTGGAATTTTGAAGTACGATAGACAGTGGATAATATTAAGTTCATGTTGCCAGACGTGACTACTAGAGTTTGTGTGATGGAAGTATGTTCACTCATTTTGTACACTCAACAGCAGACTGGAATACCTACATCGTTAATCTGGTACAAGGGAAAGGTGCACCATAATCTACAAACACTCTGCAATCATCTGTTTTAGCAAAAGAAGAAAAACAACTTCTGCATAACTCTTCACTTAAAACAGTTGTTACTGTGTTCAACCCCCCAGTGCCTTTATCTGCGTACTTGTCCATGGTGGCAGCATTCCTCTAGAAAACAGCAATGCTTGATGTAAGGCAGGAAGGGATTTTTTATTTATTTATTTATTTTTATTTTGTAATATATTCAGCTGATATGCAAATTGTATTTTGATGAAGATTTTACAGTAGGTCTGGAGATGTAATTTGTACTTGTCAAATTCCTGTGGCAGACAGAATATCTTGCTGAACAGAGTAGTCTGCTTAGTCTGCTTTAATCTTAGGCTCAGCAATTTGCCAAGGATTACATGATTTAGACTGTTGATAGCATCTCTTACTAAATCAGGACTTGATGAGACCCTTTCCCTTGTATGTTGTTTACAGGGACAAGGCAAAGGGTATCTAATGTCATCTCTAGCTAAATCCAAACATTTAGAAAACTGTATGTAAAACCTCTAACCATCTTTTGAAAAGGAGCCTATGCCAATGGAAAGAGCAGTAAAAAGTATCTACACAATACAGAGGTGTAAGGAAAGCAGGTGGGAAAGATGCACAGATGTCTGAAACAGAATTTTATTTGTCACACCAGAGGGAAATATGAAAATGTAAAAAGAATCTGTTTTGCTGTGCAGCTCCATTACAATTCCAAAGGATAATGAATTAATTAAAAGAGAATATTTGAAATGATTCACAAAGGTAGGTGTTGGTAGTCTTTGTGAAAACCATGGTTTCATGGTTATACAAACAAACAAACAAACAAACAAGGAAAAAGGTGATATGCTTGTTGTACATAGCATGGTAAAACTGCTGCAGGTTAAAAATAAATAAATAAATAAATAAATAAATAAATAAATAAATAAATAAA
>CM021700.1:71013921-71033340 GCA_011074415.1 Stictonetta naevosa | reverse complement strand
AAATAAATAAATAAATAAATAAATAAATAAATAAATAAATAAATAAATCATGCAAGCAAATGCAAAGAATCTGGAGATATAAACTCCGTTCTATCTTCCTGCAAGTCCTCATAAATCAGTAACCTTTCATAGACAAATACATGAATGATATAAAGCATACTTGTTAAAGGTAGTATGCAAAACTCAGAAATCAGCATTCACAACTTAAACACATATGTGGTATCTGAGACTCAGAGACAGAGTTACAAACAGAATCAGTTTAGTTTTTCAGAGTGGTGGAAGACTGAGAAATTATGCCATGGAAGGGACAGGTGTTAGCAACAGGTCGTACTCAGTTAATTCATTTGACATCCTATGACGCTGGGATCATAGGAAAGCCTGACCTACAGTTATGACAACAGATGCTGGGAAGAGGTCATTTGTGGAGTAGCTGTACCAATTTTTACATATAAAAAACTTTTTGGTCCTGTCAGCACTGTTCTTTCAGCCATTTGTTACGCAGCTGAATTGGTGAGAGGATGTTATGTGAAGAATAAACTATTTTGTACGTGTGTGCATGTATGCTCAGTGGGTGGCAGGACAAGTTTGTCACACAAACAAATCTGTTTTGGAGATATAAGGCAATATACACTAGACAATAAATGTAAGATATCAGTTGAAGGCTGCTCCTGTGTATTCAGCTGCTCTCTGGGATTATTGTGGTTTTGTATACATGACAAAATTTTGCCTACTAAGATCTCAGTGTGGATCTATACCTGTTCTCAGATTTGTTTAGCGCTCCTTAAAAGGCTGAATTTGGTTTTAGCCAGCTTAATATGTGACATGTTAAGTCACGTAAGGCAACTAAACTTTTGTTAGGAATCAGAAAATTCACTTGTCTGAGTGCAGTGTAACTGATTGAATGAAACCAGTAGGTTATTTCTCCACTCAGTGCTTCAAAGGCATATTAGCTAGTAATAAACTTGACACAATTTGAAGTGTCTATCTGAAGTATACCATACTGGACTATTGAATCTCTTTACATGACTGAGACTAGCTTTGGTATACCTTAATAGCCTTGTTTTGTAGCACACTATTAAAAATTCAATTTTAATTTGTAGATATTTCTCTTGAAGTGTTCAGGCTTTTCTAACACCTGAATTCTCAGAGGCCAGATATCTAAAAGTAGATATTCTATAAAATTTATGGACCAAACAGAAAATGTCCATATGCTGACTTTTGTTTCATAATGGTTTGTTTTCTCTTTCTTTTTAAGGTAGGATTAGGAGAAGCAGAAGCTTTACAGTTCCATTTACAACCATTCAAGACATATTTACCAAGATGATGAATTTCTTGTTTTATTCTGTTACTTGAAAATGTAGGTTTAGACACACACATGCTTAAATATTTTCACAAAAATGTAAATTTATATGTGTGTAAATATTTACATTACATAGGTGTATACATAAAGATATGAAAACTCAATATACTGAGTATATAAATAGGAAAGTAGGTATACCCAAACACTCTTTTAGCCTTCTGGCTTTATTCTATATAAACTCTGCTGAGTACAAACAAAATGCAGTATCCATGAATCTTTCATGTTTTCTCCATTTACAATGATCAATACAGAGAAAAAACTATGGTATTGTGAGTGTCAAACACAACATAGAACTGATAATACAGCTATCATAAATGATCCATCACAGACACACATGTACGGACACACATATATTCAGTAAAATTCCAGGCTGTTAATACTAAAATAACTTTCTAACCTAACTTCACTGAGAGACAAGAAGGTATAGGAGTATTTCATTTATTAAAAATTTTATTTCATTGCACTAGTGGGACATGGGAGCCGAGATAGCATTTCAAATGAAGACAACATAAACATGAATATTAAAGTACTTGAAATAATATTATTAAAAAGATATTTTCAGTCACACAGTTCACTATTTTATATATATGTATATACATATACAAAAATAATGAATATAGCAAGAAAAATAATAGAAAAGTGTCTTTTCCAGAGTCACAGATTTAATTGATTCAAAGCAGAAGAGATTCAAAAAGCTGCAGACTGTAAAGGAGACAAAACTTAGGGGACTTGTGACTGATATGAGGGAAGAAACTCTATTTGCAATAAACACTGTTTAGTAGTGCAGATATACAAACTGCTCACTGTGGGAGGGAAACAGACAATGGAATTGCAGATAAAGCTGAAATGGGTGTTAATGGAGGAAAGATTCATAATTGGTAGTGAAAATCATAACAGAAATGATTCAACTACCAAGTAATGGAGATAAAAGCTGTAGTTTACAGTAGACTGTAATGTGGGAGTTATACACAATTCACTTAAATCTGAAAGTGGGCATAACTCAGCTTGATAGTATTATAATAAATGTTGGTTATTTTCTCCTTAATAACTTGAACTCATCTAGGTAACATTTGCATAGTGTTACGAGGTTTTATCCCACAGCCTCTTTGATCTCATGCATAATGTTTGGCAACATTAAGGCTGAAGACAAAACAATGGGTAAAGAAAAGAACACCATTTTGTGGCAAACAGCTTCACAAAATATGAATCAGATCAGGCACTGAAGATAAAATTCACTGCTCATGTAGCATAAACAGAAGTCTGAGCATCCACATATGTTTTTAAAACAAATGAAGCAAAGACTAAATAATATATATATTTTTTTTCCTCCTCCACAGAGGTATATTGATGTTGCTTCTTCCTCCAAATTTCTGTTTAAAGAAACAATTTAAATCTGTGTACTCCTCTGAAGCACAACTTTCATCACTTTTTAAAGAATAACTGATGGAACAAAGAACTGAGATTGAATGTGTGAATGTGTGCCAGTTATTTTTTCTTCATCCGGCATCTGTTTACTTATATAGGGCACAGGAAGAAAAGCAACGATGCAAAGAACAAATCAGAAGTTGCTGAAGGTATATAGGGCATTCTTTTGCATCAAAGAGTACTTACTTTGATAATTCTACCATATGCATTTTATAATCTCCTGACTTCATTTCTTATTTTTTCTCTTTTTTCTTTTGTTTCTTTTTTCTCTTTGGTGATGCAAATTCATTCTCTAGTCAGAGCTAAGAAGCTAAAAAGATTTAGGTCATGATTAAGTGCTGTAGTACCAATGACTATCAGCAGATGCAAACCTATGGAAAGGGCTCAATTTCTCACTTAACTTTGGGGATATCTGATTCCATCGTTCTTTACATTTATTTTAGAGACATTCAGTGAAAATAGCACAGTTCCGTAGCTTTTGCAGCTCATAACTTTAAAAGGACACAACTACTTATGTCTTAAATTTGCAGTAGGCAGGGCATTTGTTATTTTGATTGACTATGAAATAACAGTATTATGGTACATTTATTTTCTTAAAGAAATCAAGAATGAGAGTGGGTTTGTCTATAAGTTAAAATAAGCTGAATTATACAGAATGTTCATATCTTAACCAAGGGCTGATAAAATACCTGTGTCCTAATGACTTCCATTGATAAGGACAAAACAAAATGACCATTCACCCGGTTTTGATTACTAGGTAAAATTTCAGCAATTAATGGATACGCCTGGTGAAGAAACATTATAAGCAAGCATAATTCTTTTAAATAGTGTACACAGTTAAGATGGAAATCAGAAACAAACACAACATACCCTCTAATCTGGTTAACCACATTTTCAAATGCGCAGAAGTTTCTAGGTAGCTAAATATAGACTTCCTATGAGCCCACACATGCACAATTGATAGCATAACCTATAAAACCATTAATTATTTTTTACAAGATCTGGACATTTACACCCAGAACATTAACTTTGCACTGAAGGGCATGTCTGCAACA
The DNA here is from genome assembly GCA_011074415.1 of Stictonetta naevosa. Classification (NCBI taxonomy): domain Eukaryota; kingdom Metazoa; phylum Chordata; class Aves; order Anseriformes; family Anatidae; genus Stictonetta; species Stictonetta naevosa. The sequence continues at coordinate 71,029,500 of CM021700.1, read as the reverse complement.
TTCATGCTGATCACACAAAGTATGACGTATTGCTGGTCCTTCTCAGGTAACAAGAAATTATTTCCAAATCCCCTGCATTTTCTTTTGATTTCTTCAAAAACTATCACAAGTTTTCTACCACAGTGAGGATATTATCCATAGTTTGGTTTTCATGGAACTTCCATGGGAATGTTTCTGAGATGTAGTGAGAAATGCAGATAAGATGTAGATGAAGCCCTTGCTCAACCTAGGAAACTTCCAGCTATTTTATGGGAATCAACTGTCTTGTACCAGTCTCAAACATTTGTGAGTGTTGCCTAAGGACAATTCCATTGATTAATTCTACTGTATTCTGTGTCCTCAAAGCAAGCTACTGGTAGCTACAGCCACAAACCTGTATATGCCAATGCATCCCGAAATGAAGAATTTGGTCCAAATTATTAATGGTATAATCAGAGCAGAGATGGAGTGGATCATGGTAGTAGTCTTTAGTGTTGTGCAGCTTTACTATGTTACAGTAAAAGAAAAGAAAAAGGAGAGGAAAAAAAAAAAAAAAACGTTATGTGATGGCACAGATTAAAGGATATAGAAAGGTATTTCTTGAACCATTTCCTTTTTCTCCCCTTGTAGGCTATGAAAATCTTTCCTTTAAAATGTAATGGTTTTGTGTCTGGTTGCCTGCATAGACTTTTTCTATAGTTTTCCATTCTTTTTATGTCTCAACAGATGCCATCAAGGAAGCAGAGCACACATTTGAATTTGTTCGGCAGTCCCAAAGCCTTTGCTTCATTTCCTCTTTTCCCACTGCTTTCAGCTCCCCTGTTTAGAGACTGTTCCTCAGAGTGCCATCTAGGTTTTCTTCAATGCCTGAGATGATTTATCAGTAATTCTAACACCTTTCTTATACAGGGAGTACGGAAAAAAGAAGAAAAAAAAAAAAAGAAAACAACATATTAATTGAAGAAAAAAAAAAAAGGAGAAAAAAAAAGGAAGGCACAACCAAAGCACCCAGAGGCTTTGGAAAAGATTCTGAAATAAAGCTAGACTGACAAAAATATAAATTTATTGAAAAGAAAATATATCTGAGAGAAAAATTAATTCAGAAAGGATCAGATAGATCCCAGCCAAGAGAGGCCCTCTCAGATATGCATGCCTGACCTTGTTTCCTGCAATCATATGTGCTATAAGTTTTAACAAAAATACACTCTTAATAAGCTCAGACAGAAAAGGAGGGTTGTCTAAAACCTTGAGTGTGAAAGAAATCTAATATCTTTATTTATAGAGCCTTTACTGCCTGCCAAATATATTCATTACTTCCTGATAATATAGAGATAATATTTCAACTGTGAATGTACATTCTGCAAATTAAATGCAAGCATCAAAGAGTTGCTGGTTGCTGGTTGTTAGGTTACTTGGCAAAAGAGTACTTGAGCAAAGTGCATGATATGTCAGTATGATTAAAATCACTTGCCCTTGAATCAGACAAAATATGGACTCATTGCCACAACCACTGCTCAATGAAAAGAGCCTGCAAGCAGACACTGATGCTGTCAGCACAAGGCTACTGTATCAGCTTATCCTCACTTTCAATAAACAACACAGCATGGGCTACCTGAATTCTGCATCTTACTTGTATTTTCCAAGATGTAGTACTGTCTGCTAAAGATTTAAAAATCTGGGAAGAAAGTGATGCTTTATACATCTCTGGGCAAGCAGCAGCATTGAGAAAGGTGGTAATGTGGTCTGTGTGTGCCAGGCAAGCAGTTCCATGATGGTAATGCAGGAAAAACTGGGTGGCACAGAATACCAGTCAGTACTGGGAGCCATGGTTATCTCCTAGGGGGAGACTAGGAGACAGGAGCAAGTTCAGACCATGGTGGTACTACAAGAGGTCAACCAGGTTCAACAGACAGTGGTGAGGAATCATCTCAGAGGCTATGTGAGTGGGGGTCTCTTGGCTGAGAGGTTCTGCAGTAGCAGAGGCTGATGGAAGTGGTGGAGCTCCAGAGGGTGAAACAACCAAAGGAAATGGCCATGCACCCTCCCTGACAGCAGCGCTGCTGGGAGCCCCCCCAAATTATCTCACAGTTCCCCAGACTAGTGGAATAATGTTTTGGTAAATGAGTTCTTAGGTTTAGTATAAATATTTCTATTGCATGCAATCACTTTTAAGGACTATTAACACTGAATTTTCACTTGGGTAGAAAGATGGTTGTAGAAATTGCTAGCTTCAAAGACAGACAGCTCTGAACTCTTCTTGCTAAGGGGCATCAGCTGGAACCTGAATAAAAGAGACCTCTGACAGCCATGAAGTAGGCACTGAGAGCTAAATTGTTTTGTGCTTCTCTTGATTTTCTCAGCAGAATATCAGGACATTGAAGGATTTACACAAACCCTGGTTCCTTTGGCCATACTCCTTGCAGTAGCTGCATGTCCTGCTCTACCAGACTGCACCTTCAGGGGATCTTCTTTCACTTCTGAGGCAGTCCTCCCTTTCCTGGCTACACAGAATTTAGGGCCAGAATCAATAATATGATTAAGATATGAATAATTTATGTCCACCAGGACCATTCTTTGGTATCTCACAGGAGTTTATGAGAATGATGGAACTGTTTTGTGAACTCAGCTCTCAGTTTTGTGGAGCCACTCTGCCACTTAGCAACAGCCAGAGTCACAGGAAAACCTATTTTTCTTTAACCATGTATCTCATCTCTCTACGCTTTGTCAATCAAAAATTGATTCTGCAGGCAGGTCTTATCCCTCATCAATGTTGTAGAGGCTTTTGCCTTGTTACTTTACTTCTCAGTTTTTCCCCTGAATTCAGTTCTAATATACCTAATAGCTCCTCTTATACAAAAGATATACTGGGCTTGATCCTAATCACATTTCTATTGGATTTACAGCCATTTAAATTCATTGGCTTCTGTTGAATTAGTGTTGATTTACATTATCTTGAGTACAGCTTCACAAGCCATTATTCTGGACTTCAAGTAGCTCCTCTAAAATCGCTCTCAGGTATTATTACTAAGTTAACCTATAGCAGTAGTCAGTTTAAACAACCTGACTCATGATAACTTTTTTTTTTTTTTCCCATCTATTTATTAACTCATCAAGTTTAAAAGCAAGGTTCCTGGTTCCTCACTTGCTCTTTACATTTCAACCAATTCACTCCAGTAACCTGTAAAAATGAGATGACATGCTGTAAAGATAAAAGTGTACCAATGTGCACTTAACTGAAGGGCTGCATTATGGGGGTTCTGCATGTCATAGCTGCTGCGCTATAGAATAAGACTGGAAATAGTCTCTGTAATTGATCTACACATCAAATGCTCTGAAAATGTAAAAGAGGGGCTTAGACTGTCAGTAGTTTGGCTAGCTCACAACCTATTGTCCCTGGTCTCGTTTCATTAATGCACATGGTGACAGCAATGATGCTAAAACACATCTGCTGTTGCTGTTAATAGATCTCTACAAGAACTTTAACGAAATTCAAAATTCATTGTTGGAAAGTTTTCTTGTCATATTTCTTTCTTGAGTATAGCACCACTAAAAAAGTGTTTTAACACAGTAATGTCTGCTGGGTCATTCGTAGTGCCCATTTTCATACGAAACATGCCTTTTCGCCATCTCTGGCTGTTGCAGAAGTTCTCAGTGGTTAATAGAGGGGGAAAAGGTTGGAAAACTGTTCCAGTCTGCTGCAGGCTTTTAGGGAACAGATGTCAGTTAGACATAAAAAAAATAAACTTGGCTCAACTGAGTTTACCTTACAGACATCCTAGGGCTATTTAAAAAAACAAACTCACAAACAAAAACTCTTGACTTCTGTTCCCCATCATGTAGAATTATTTTGTTGTTGAATTCATGCTTGATCCAACCCTACTGAATTTAATAGTCTTACACCAGGGATGAATTTGGCCCTTGGTCTTTAAAGCAATCTTTCCCCTTGTGTGAAACAAAAACACCATATGGTGAGTCCTTGGCTTGATATCCGTAGCTGAGCTTGCTGTCATTCCTTTATGATTCTGTTGGTGGAAAAGGTTAATGCCTGCAGAGCTGGATCAGTCATTGCCAAACCTGCAACAATGGGGCTGAGAGAGGAACTAACGGGGAGCCCCATGCATATGAGCCCCCTAATCATTCTCCAGGAGCTGTCCCTTACACAAGCTGAGCTGTTTACAGTGACATGGAGCTGAGCCCCATGGGGAATCAAAACAATCCTCTTCTTAAACCTGTTCAGCTCTTTCTGTAGTTGAGTCTATGAGACATTCCTCCTCATAAGTGCTCAGAAGAGAAGCAATGCCTGTAAAGGCTCCACTCCACACCATCTCAACAGCTGACCTTTGCTGTAGGGTATGGTGACCAGTGAAGTGCTTTCGTCATAGTGCACTGCATGTATTCACACAAAGCCTGAGGATCTTCACCCAAAAAATCTCTTCCCCATGCTGAACCTGCAAGCAAGGAAGCTGTAGTTATCCACTTTCCACATCCATCCTCATACAGCAATTTCCCATTTGCCTACTGGGAACAACATCCTTCCTTTGCATGAAATCACCCAGGTGAATAGTCTCTACACTTCCTGTGAACATTCACACTAAAAATAATTCAAAAGTTCTTGTATGCACTCACACATAACTTAGAGAATAGCACAGTACTGACATAGTCCTCTCAGCAGCACAACCACTGAAATTCATGGTCTGGAGAGTTTTTGCTCCACAGAGGTGAAAACCTATGAAAAGCAGGCAGTGCGATGCTGTGCAAGTCCTGTTGCAAACCAGATGGATTTGTCAGTGTGACCACATCAGTTTCTACAAAGCCTCTCCACTATTTTCTTCTCAGACACCATACCCAGTGCAAACATTTTACTGTGAAGCAGAACTGTAGTTTTGCTTTTTGCCACCTGCCTTGAAGCAGGATTAGCCCCTGGTTGGTCAGTCATGCCAATCTTTGATCAGCTGTTTGTCTCTTTCTTTCTCAAGGCTGTCTCCAGTTTCTCTGCTCAGTTGAATGTAGAAAAAAATGTTTTCAGATAAGAAATGTCAGCTTAATTTCAGCTCTCTTTATGAATCTGTTTTAACAGTCCAGAAAGCTTCCGCTGCTGGCTCTCAAAAATGCTAAATCCAAATTGCTTTGTATTTCAGAATGTTTTCGTATCTAAAGAAAGATTAAAATATCATTATATAAAAGAATGCCCTTTCTTATTCAAAGTTTTAGCAAGTACTGAATTTATTTTGCAAATAAATTAATTAGACTTTCAGATGGGAAACAACCCTTTAGGAAATTTTCATGCTGTTTCAAATTATGCTCTTGTCCCAACTGAGTTCAGAAACAAAGTTAGACAGCTCTTGAAACTTCTTGTATCATTAACATTCACAGAGTATTTATGGCAAAAGAACCATTAAAATATATATTTCAATGTTACTGCTGTGTTCTTTTTTCTTTCCTCTTGTTTTTAATAATTAATGTTTTTCTTTTGTTCCTGCAGAATGAGTTGAATCACTTGCAGTATTCTTGCACTTGCACAGAAGAAAATTCATGCAGGACAGCTCAGTTCTGAAGATACAACCTGCCCTGGGTCCATCCTCAGCTGAAGGGGAGAGAGGAAAACTTATCTGGAGAGCAAAGCTAGAATAGGAACCAACTTCAAGAATTGTAAATCCTCTCCTGAAGAAACTCCCTCTGGCAGCTGACTACAGGACAGGAGGTTAAAATCTCCAGTGCTACAGCTAGCCTTTTTGGATATCCTTCTCTTCTGTCTTTTTACTGAATAATCACCTACTTTCTGTTTCACAGGATTTCTGTCTTACTGGGTGTAATGAAGGGAGGAACAGCCTGTGTCAGTATTTATTTACTTTTCCTGGCAGCCTTGCTGTCAACAAATATGCTTTATTTACTGCCAACTGTTCAGACTCTGCTCTGAGGGCAGAAAGCACATCATTTTCCAGTCTACCTGTGAGTTGAGAGTGTGGTATTCTTCTTGTACTAATCAGGACATGAAGGGTAGTGAGATTTTGGTCATGAAAGAAAAGAAAACAAAACTATAAACATATTGAGCCATACATGAGCAGAGATTGAATGTTCAGAATACAGCCTTTCTGACTGGAGTAGCTGGTAGTACGTGGCTTTTAATCTATGAACCAATACCAGTGAAGTGTGAGATTGACACCTTAGCAAAGGATTTGAAAGCTTTGATGACTGAAGTGCCTCCAGACTATGTGGGTCTATTTATGTAATTGGCGGATGCTTTCAGCAGAAATATGAAAAACACCAAGACTTGTTGGACAGGTTAAAAATTGGTCATATTTTGGTAAGCATTAAATGAAATGTCTATTTTCCTGAGCCAAAAGTAGTAGTAAAATGGAACTCTAGTTCCAACCAAAGCCTCTTGTTCTCAGTGTGACACAAACCACAGACACAGACAAAACAATTTTCTAAGGGAAACTTTTTATATATTTTTTATTTTTTAAAAAAAAACTTACTGAAAGATATTCCATCTGAAATGAACTTTCTGACACAGGAAATTTTAGGTGCAACAGTTGAAATTTCTCAGAGTGATAGGTAATTGAATACAAGTTCTTATAAATAAAGTGTTAGGTGGCAGCCATTTTTATACTTACATTCTTACTAGCTCCATTTGTAATGTGCCATTTGCTACATAACATCATTCCCATCACTACAGCAATGTATAAGAAAAAAATATTACTGGATTTTCATCATCTTTTCACAGTAATAACTAAAATAATTTAGTTATTAAGGTTTGCAAATCTTTCACAGGAAAGATATTGGTGATTTCTGGGTATTCCTATTTAGATCTTATTGACAATGTCATAACATCACTGGGGACTGAAATCAATATCATCTCTAGTCATGATAACATTTTAAGTTGTGATGGTTATTTGTCACTTTTGGTATTAAAGCTTAGGTACACATGGCTTTTAGGCTGCAGCCAAAGCTTTCCTCTAGATCTGGAAGTTTGAAGAGGGTTGCAGTCTCCAAGCTCAGAGACAACCACATATTAGTCTGGCACAACTGATTTTTGTGTTCCTTGCACTAGCTGTTCCTTCACCTCCTCTTCAGAGATAAGGACATGCATCTCTTTTGTGCTCCTTTGTTAGTAAACAAACCAGGATAGATTAAAGCCTCTTTCTTCAAGTCAGTAAGATACTGGGCTACAAAGATGGTGAAGGGCCTAGAAGGGGAAGATGCATGAGGAGCAGCTGAGGTCATTCGGCCTGTTCAGCCTGGAAAAGAGGAGGCTGAGGGGAGACCTCATCACAGTCTACAGCTTCCTCACGAGGGGGAGAGGAGGGGCAGGTGCCAACCTATTCTCTTTAGTCACCAGTGATAGGACCCGCAGGAATGGGGTCAAGCTGAGACAGGGGAGGTTTAGGCGAGACATCAGGAAGAGGTTCTTCACTGAGAGAGTGGTCGCACACTGGAACAGGCTCCCCAGGGAAGTAGTCACTGCACCAAGCCTGTGGGAGTTTAAGCAGCGTTTGGACAGTGCGCTTAGTCACATGGTCTGAATTTCTGGGTAGACCTGTGTGGTGCCAGGAGTTGGACTTAATTTACATAGCAATTGACAACAACCACAGTCTGCAATGATTTATAAGTGCCTTACACCATTCACCCTTGAGACAGAAAAATGGGATTCCCATAACATGTAAGGGGAGTGAGATCCCTCTCAAACTACGAGAGTCTGGGGGACGCGACCGAGTACTGAAAATCTTAAAACTAGGCAGCACTGAAGTCAACTGAGAAGGAAGGATGAGTCTCTCTGGAAGTTCACGTAACAGAAAGGAAACTCAGATTTTAGACCTAAGCAGCTATTTTTAGAGACAGGCTGGGAACTGGTTCTTTTCAAGCCAGGGACCATTTAAGCACCCTCAAAGCTAGAGAAACAGTTTCTGCTCTGTCAAATCGTGTTCCTGGCAAAAAAGTGTGGTGAACTGTGTCTGGTCAGTGAACTGACCAGATCTGGGGACCAGCTTTTTCTACTTTTTTTTCTCCTTTGATTTTCAACATACTATTGTGTCTGCACCAATGCAGAAAATTTGCATTAGCAGAGTAAAATGGTCTATTCTTTTTAAGGTAACTATTTTGCTGTTTCAACATAAAACTACTTTCTCTGTCTCTTGACTGCTGCAACTCACACGAAGATTATGAGTCACCAAGGAGCACAGGGACCTTTGTAAATTAAGAATAAGAAATTAGATTTATGAGAGCTTTTGCATTTGATGGTGGAGTCTGTTTTAAAACTGGAAACATAGTAAAAGCCTTCATATAACTATTGTAATGTAATTATGGCTAATAGAGAAAGTTTAAAGAGCTATTTAAGTGGAACAGATGAAATAGCAAGATCTAAAAACCCCATTTACCAGAGGAAGTAGCTGTTTAGCCCAAAGGGCTCCTTATTCCATTTCTTATCTGGACATAAGACGACAAGGATTGGATTTAAGCAATGCAGAGTAGATATCCTTGGAGAAGCCCTGAGGTGTTTAGTTTTAATCCTCTTTCTTTCACAAATGCACACTGGCATTCTCAGAATCTATGGGAGCACAGTCTGGTGCTTTCCCTCTGACTGAAGAAACTGTGGAGTAATCAACCAAATATTCCACTGAGCTCCTACCCATCTGCCATACGGCACAATTTAATAAAGTGCATTTTTTGGAGTCCCCAGACAAAATTTGCACATCTGTTAGTGGCATTAGCCACCTGGGTTTGAAATAATATTTCAAAAGCATTTTTAAAAATATATTAAATGTGTTTCAAGAAAGTGCATTTCTTTGAAATTATCTATCAGGAAAATGTATTCTCCAGCAGTGAATCTATAAGAATTACAACTCATTTTACTCACTTTCAGCTGGTCTCAAGCAATACAATGATTCCTGGGAATCATGAGCACTGATATTTATAAGCTGCAGGAAATGGGTCTAGACAATATCTGTTTCTCCTGCCATGGTAATATCTCCTCCGATATAGAGAAAAGATTTCCAACTGCACAGGCTTTCACTGATTTGTTAGTCCTTTTAAGGAACCTCAAGTTCAGTAGTATTTACTGTTGGAGGGTAGAGCTTTCTCATGATGGGAACATCAGGAAATTCACATTACATGAACTCTAGCTTTTTCATTTTGTGGCTGTGCTGAGCAGACTACATCCATATTCACTTTCTGAGAAATGGGCCTCTGGACCTGTTCTTGTTAACGGTTTAAAATAACTGAGAAGAGAGAGGTCTCTTTTACGGGGAAAGCAGAAAGCAGGGCTTCAGATGTATGTTAATTTATCCTAGACAAGTGTTTTTTCCTGTTTGATTTATATTTCAAACTTCCTCCATTTAAATTAATTGAGGGGACTGGTAGAAATATTTATAAAGAAATAAGAAAAAGATCAAATGGAGGCAAAAGGAGACCTGACAACTTAAGAAATAAAGACCAAGACAAAGTCTAACATATGTAAAAGATCTGCTAGAAAACTTAACACTGCTTCTAACTTAATCATACCTAAAGCAGTTAGAAGGGGCTTAAATCAATTAGCAAATGTAACTTTATTGTAAAGTCATAGATTTTTTAAGATAAGATATTTGATACCAGATATACTATCTGACCTGTACAATACAGTCCATAAGCCATCTATTGACTTCAATAAAGTATATTTGAGTAAAGTTTATATTTTAGTAAAATATTCTGTCTTGATTTTAAGAAAAAAAAAAAAAATGAAGAATTTGCCATTTTCTTTGTTAATTTCTTCCAAATGTCACTCTAACAAAACAAAACAAAGCAAATATCTTTCTAACTTGGATTTGTCTGACTTGCAGACACTGAATAGTACTAATCTCTCTCTCTTTCAATGTCATTCCTGTCCAGACTACAGGACATGACAGAAGGCATGACAATTATTCCTTGTCCCTAGGTGTAAGCTCTTAGATTTGACATTATTAAAATAACTTCATTTTGTTTAAATGGTTCCAGATTAAAAGAGATTACTCTGCATGCCTGCCACGTGCTCACCAGAACTCACAATTGCGTCTTTTTCTTTTGCAAGTTTTATATCTTTTTCCAAACTGTTAAAATACTAAAACAATTAGGAGGTAAAATATAAGAGAGAAAATTCTTCTTACACAGAAGCTTGATTTTGTTTTATACCCTACAGCTGCAGAAAGAGAATATTTTGTAAAGCAATCAAGCAAAGTCGTAGATTTGATGGGAATCTTGCAATGGAGTAAAAACATGCTAAAATAAGAAAAGCCACATTTGACAATGAAAAAATTCAGTCATGAAGGTGCAGATGAGGGAGAAAGGAGAAAGCAGGCCAGAGAGAAACCATTGAAAGGAGACATATTCTAAATTTAGACTTAAAAGTATTATTTGATTATTGATGAATAAAGCATTTAACTTAAAAAATACTAATATTAAATTATTTTGTCATTTTGGATGACAACAATTGCTGACATTTCAACACTATATCCTGGGGAAGCTCTCTGTGGTTTGTCACTTATGACCAATCATAGAACCACAGAATGTTTGGAGGTTCAAAGAGACTTTAAAGAGCATCTAGTTCCCCCTGCCCCCCACCCCTACCTCTCTAAACAGGGACACCTTCTGCTAGATCGGGGTGGTCCAAGCCCCATCCAACCTGGCCTTGAACAACTACAGGGATGGTGCGTCCACAACTCCATGCAACTTGTTCCAGTGCCTTACAGCCCTCACAGTAAAGATTTTTTTTTCCTTGTATCTAATCTAAATCTACATTCTTTTAGTTTAATGCCCTTACCCCTTGTCCTGTCACTGCACTCTCTGATAAACAGTCTTTCCCCATCTTTTCTGTGGGCCTCTTTTAGGTACTGGAAGGCTGCTATAAGGTCTCCCCAGAGCCTTCTCTTCTCCAAGCTGAACAACCCTGGGTCTGTCAGCCTGTCTTCATAGGAGAGATGCTTCAGCCCTCTGATCATCTTCATGGTTCTCCTCTGGATTTGCTCTATGTCCATGACCACATCTTTCTTATGCTGGGGGACCCAGAGCTGGATGCAGTACGCTACATGGAGTCATGAGAGTGAAACAGAATTACCTCTCTTGACCTGCTGGTCACACTTCTTTTCATAGAATCATAGAATCAGTAAGGCCAGAAACGATCTTCAAGATCATCTGGTCTAACCATTCCCCTACCACCAATATCACCCACTAAACCATGTCCCTAAGCATCATATCTAACCTTTCCTTAAACAACCCCAGGGATGGTAACTCCACCACCTCCTTGCAGCCCAGGATATGTTTGGCTTTCTGGGCTGCTAGTACACTTTGCTGGCTCACGTTGAGCTTCTCATCCACCAACACCCCAAAGTCCTTCTCTGCAGGGCTTTCTCAAGCCCTTCACTCATGATGCCTTCTAATAGCACAGAGCTTGTCCTAATGAAATTACCAGAGAATTAGCCAAGTTTGTTTCCTAAAACAAACAAACAAACAAAAAAACTTCTGCTTGTTTACTTACACTTATTAAGTATACATTTAGTAGTTATACACTGTATAGCTTTTACATACAACAATACTGCACATGGATGTAGATTATAGTACAGTGTTTTTTAGCTTTTGAATTTGCAGTACATAGTTTGTTACTCTTGATATATTTTATTAAGCAATAGTATTTTGTTTCTCAGGGATTAACAAGATGCTATGATTCCCTATTCTTTAGTTCATTGAATGTGAAGAAATAACAAGGTGTTTCCACTCAGTTTTATTGAAATATTATTTTCTTGGGTAGTTATCTGGGGAAGTTAAATTTTGTCTTTATTGCATACAGTACACAGTTTCCACAAGGGGTAAATGATTATTAATAGCAGACCTTCCACATTTAATGAGCACCTGCTATGCGGAGTGGGTCAGTGTTTTTGATGAAACATTATGAAACGCTTATTATAATTAGTGTAATTAGGCCTTTCAAATAGCTGCCCTATCTGTAGAAAATCAGATTCTCAAACTTACTTTGCAGGTGGTTATAATACCCACTTATTTAGATAAGTTTCTGACTGTTCAGGCAACATTCAACATTTATTGTCTTTTTTTTCTTTTTTTTTTTTTTTTTTTGTGGAGAAGTGCTTAGCAGTCTTGGGTTTATATGGCAAGGTTTTGGTAGCAGGGGGCTGCAGGGGTGGCTTCTGGGAGAAGAAGAGTGCTGCCCCATGTTAAATAAGGGCCAGTTTCAGCCGGCTCCAAAAGGCACTTGCTGTTGGCCAGAGCCGATCCAATAAGCTACGTTGTTTGTGCCTCTGTGAGAGCATATTTAAGAAAGGGAAAAAGAAATGCTGCACAACAGCGACTGGTATAGCAGGAAGTAAGAACCAGCCCTACAGACCCCAAGGTCAGTGCAGAAGGCAGGCAGGAGGTGCTCCAGACACAGAGCAGAAGTTCCCCTGTGGCCTGTGGAGAGGCCCCTGGTGGAGCAGGCTGTCCCCCTAAAGCCCATGGGTCCCACATGGAGCAGATCTCCACGCTGCAGCCCATGGAGGAGCCCCCGGTGGAGCAGGTGGATGTGGCCTGGAGGAGGCTGCGGCCCATGGAGAGCCCCCACAGGAGCAGGCCCCAGGCCGGAGCTACAGCCCGTGGAGAGGAGCCCACGCAGGAGCAGGGGGTCTGCGGGTAGATGCTGCCCATGGGGGACCCATGTTGGAGCAGTTTGCTGGATGGACTCTGTGGCATGGACCCATATCTGGAGCAGTTCTTGAAGAGCTGCTGCCTGTGGGAAGCCCCCCCAGGATCAGCTCAGGAAGGACGGCATCCTGGGGGAGGGACACCATGTTAGAGCAGGGGCAGAGATTGACCATGAAGGAGTGGCGGAGATGAAGTGCTATAGACTGATCTCATCCCCATTCCCTGTTCCTGTGAGCCGTTTGAGGGAAGGACTTAGAAGAGGGTGGATGGGGGGAATGTCCTTTTAGTTTGCTTAGTTTCTCACTGGCCTAGTTTGTTAGTAATAGGTAATAAATTACATTAATCTTCCTGTGCTGTGTCTGTTTTGCCCATGATGATAATTGCTGAGTGATCTCCCTTCCTTATCTCAACCCTGGAGCCCATTTCATCATGATTTCTTCCTCTTTCCTGTTGAGGAGGGGGAGTGAGAGAGTAGTTGTGGTGGAGTGCAGCTGCTCACCTGAGTAAAACCACCACAGGTAGTTATAACCATACAGAAATGTTCATACTTGATTAGGCAAGTTGGCTGTTTAGACTTGACAATGGCTCATGCTCTATAAAACAAAGGGAGATGCAAGAGATTGCCTACTAGAGAATTACCAAAATTTGTCTTTGAAAGTTTCTCTTTAATATTCCTCAGCTGGATGCAATGCAAGCATGTGTATAATTTCTAAAACATATTCTTGTCCAGTTGAGGTGTCTGCTTGCTTTTTTTATGTGAAAAGGCTGTGTTCAATATTGCATTAATTGGTCCAGCACTGTGGCATGCTTCTTTTTACATATTTTCAGGCTTCTGTAGTTTATACAAGGCCACTAAACTACTCTCTGTTGCTTTCCCACTCAGTTTTTGGCCTGTCTCATTTATTTAGAATATCACTTCTACACAGAACACAGCAGAAAGATCATTTATATGTAAACTACATCTCTATATAGTAAAAATAATTAACAACATAATCCCTTTCAAGTTGCATAACAAAATTAGATGACTAAGATTATGACATTTATTAATTTATGACAGTTATTTTCATCAATATTGGTTCCTTTCATGCAAAACCTTTGATTTTGTCAAAGTGGTTTTTTTTTTTTTTTTTTTTTTTTTTTTTTTTTTCTCTTTAAACCCTGTCAACATATGCCAAAATGTCTCTGGTAAGAAGTCAATGTTATACCAATCTGAAATGATTTACTTTACTTCAGAAATATTAAAATATTCTTTGAAACGTTCAACTAAAACATTTCAAGTAGGAATTTTTAAACTGTTAATTATGCAGAAAATGTACATTTTTCTTTTGAAATAGTCTTCAGTAATGACTTCTGAGAACTGGTCTTCTGTATGTGTTTGTGGAACTACAATAAAAGTTTTAAGATAATACTTATTTTTCATAAAATAACATCCTGGGAATGTTAACTGTGGCCCCATAACATTCACAAAATATTTTCTCCTGAATACTGGTTAATTATCTTATGAAGCAGATTAAATTACCTTAAATTTCAAGTTAAGGTTACTGTACATTTCCTCAAAGAAGAAATTTTAAAAAAAAAAATTAGTGAATGAATTATCTGAGAGTTATTTTAACATCATTTACTGCACCCATACTATCTTCTAGTTTCATGAACTGCTGCTGCTCCTTCTTTTTAAATTCTTTTTAAACCAGTTATTACTTTTTAAATAGCTCAAATTGTTGTAAATAAATAACTGTTCTATTGCTGAAAAATGTTTGTTATACCTACTGGTCTACATTGCATTAAGAGTCTTTCTCATTTTCTAACCTCCCTTTTTCTCATTTTTGCTTGAACTGGAAAAAAGCACAGAAATAGTTTTGCACAGAGTATAATACTTAAAGCTGTTTGACTGCTATGGGCAAACTGATAATTAACTAACTCTTCCACACACATTATGCAAGGTTATTTTCAGATTTGGCAAATATTTCCATCATGAGAAAATACTGGTGCAGAATGAACACATGGAATGTTTTCAACACAAATGTTGAAAATGTGTTAGTAAATATGAGGGAATTTCTGCCATATATTTGCAAAGAATTCACTCAACTTCAAAAGCATAAACACTTGAAGATTATTATTATTTTTAATATTAGTAGAGCATTAGAGTTTGTTCTTCTGTCTTTTCTGTTCATAGTTTGACTAAGGAAGAGAAAAATCTGAATTAAAAAGTGTTTGTAGTGTTGTTTTTTTATGAATCTTAGTGTAATGCACATAGACATTTTGCATGTGCCAACTATATCTACATGATATTGAGAATCATTTTTCCTTTCACATATTCTGGTTTAGGAAAAGCAATCATTTTAGCAGGGTCAAAAAACACTGTAGGAAGGATGCCAGCTCAGAATAAATCATTACATCTACAAATTGGGGAAATCAGTTCAGTTTTTTTTTTTTTTTTTTTTTTTTTAAAGGGGGGGTGGGCATTTTACTAGTATTCCTAGTAAATCTAGGAATTCCATCTTTTATGTCTCTTGGGCTCAAAGTACAGCAAATAAAGCAAATTTATCCCCCCTACACTTTCCTAAATCTGAATTATCATCTGCAAAATTCTGGTTAAGATGTTTCATATACTGCAGGTCTTTGACTTGGAAAAGAGCAAATAAACAAAAGAGTGCTTTGATCAAAGACTTGTCTTGAGAAGAAGATGCAGTTTATTTGCAGGTTAATAATCCGGGAGTGCTTCAATACTTTAGAACTGCTACATTAAAGTTGTCAAAATATTTTCAATTTCAGAAACCACAATTTTGGAGAAGCTGCTCTTTTATCATAATGATCTGTGACCTGGTTTCTTTCTTTCTTTCTTTCTTTCTTTCTTTCTTTCTTTCTTTCTTTCTTTCTTTCTTTCTTTCTTTCTTTCTTTCTTTCTTTCTTTCTTCCTTCCTTCCTTCCTTCCTTCCTTCCTTCCTTCCTTCCTTCCTTCCT
>CM021700.1:70996791-71013380 GCA_011074415.1 Stictonetta naevosa | reverse complement strand
TCCTTCCTTCCTTCCTTCCTTCCTTCCTTCCTTCCTTCCTTCCTTCCCTCCTTCCCTCCTTCCCTCCTTCCCTCCTTCCCTCCTTCCTTTTCTTCCCTCTTCTTCTCCCTCTCCCTCTTCGTCTACCTCTCCCTGTCTCTCTTCTTCTCCCTCTCCCTCTCTCTCTCTCTCTCACCCTCTCCTTCTCCATCTCTCTTCCTCTCTGTCTCACTCTCTCCTTTGACTGGCCCATGTTGGCCAATACAGGTAACTTCAGCTCTGGTTTGTGTTGTCTGTGACCTCAGGCAGAGGAATCTGACTTCTGACTAACAGGAATCTGTGACACAGTGACACAAACAGGTAAAAATGGAATGATAAAAATGGAGTATGTTATAAATATATTGTCTATAGCTGTATTTTGTGACAAGTAATATGACCATCAATGAAACACAAGTACATTTTCTTCCTTGGTTTTTTCCTGGTTTTAACCCAGCTTGGAGCAACCCTAGGAACATACTTACTTCCATGTGCATTTAAATGGGATAGATACACTAAATTTAAAGTTCCTTTAAGCCTAACAGCTTCACACACAAAATCCTAAAGCAGGAGAGAAAGTTGTTCCAAATTTCAAGGCTCTAAACCATACTTTTTCTTTCAAATGAATGGTTCAGGAATAGATTATTTTTCAGGAGTCAAAAACAACATTAGAGATTGCTTTTATATACTATTTTCAAGTTACACCTGCTCACCATGAGGCAAGATGTCAGGAAATAATGAAGCAACATTATACATATTGAAGAAGCAAGATGGGACATCAGAATCAGATCAAAGGTCTCTGAAGGATGAAACTTAGAAACAAATGAATTTCTGACATTGAAGAGTGAATAGTTTGTATTTGAAACCCTTTCTACAGTCACTGGAGCATGCTTAACGGTTTCTACGTTTTGTGGTGGTTTTTTTTTTTTTTTTTTTTTTTTGGAACTCAGTTCAGCTTCAGCTATATATTTACCACAAAGGAGGAACATATTACACTGGTATCCTGATCACAGGTGAACACATGACTGTAGTTATTTGATGCATTTATTGACCTTGGTATGTGTGCCAGCATGTAATTTTTGAAAGCTGTCTGGACAAAATTTTTGAAAGAATGCCCTTTCAAATATTAGTCTCTGGAAACTTAGGTACTAGAGCTGAGGAAAACAGTGTACTGTAGTGATCTAGTTCACCAAACCCAGTGGAGATTTGATGATGTACTTCAGGTGAGGACTTGGACCAATAAATGAACTTCAAAACCTTGAACACAGTTGAACTGCAAGCCCAGCCCATCACAATGAGTGCTCCTTTTATTTCAGATGTCTATTTTCTTTAGTTACTGTAGTGCTGAACTCCGCTAGACGTATCCCTCCCTTCAGTTACTTCTTTTTTGAGATGTCCCAGGATTACAGAGGAAAACTTGAAAAGGTGTCTCTTTTCACCCCGTATTAATTCATTGAAATCCTACTTATATTTAATGTAAGAAGCACATGAATCTCTGGTCAATTAGCTTTTTCAATGTTCTTAAATCATTCTTCACCAGAAACATTAATACTTATAGCAAGGAAAATTGCTTTCCAAATCCACAGAGTGTTGAAAGTCTTTGGAAAATAAGATATAATGATGATTATTAGGAAAGAAAATACAGAGATTTCTTTACAGAAAAGTCAGGCCTGCAAGTCAAAGTGAATTTAAATAATTGTTTTTCAATTTTAAACAGACTTGCAAGAGAGACTATTGTTTCCTTTGACATAGTAAAACAATTTTGAGAACAAGCAATCTTATTTGAAATGACTGTGTAGGTGTCATGCTTAGCTAATCATGAAATGTCATTTTCCAAATATTAACGTATTCCTCTTCGAATGTGAAGCAAAGTAATGTACTTTGTAAATGAGATCACCATTCTTTAAGTCTAGAGAAATACGATTCACTGGCTGCATCATAATGTCATTTCCTGTCTTCTGCTAATAAAAGCTGTCATTCTTTCTCCTTTAAAGTGTTTGAAGGCTGAGGACTGATATAATGAACAAACAATAAAAAACAAAATCAACCCCCATGAACAAACTATAAAAAACACAATCAACCCCCACAAACAAACAAAACCAATGCAAAGAAAGAACAAAGCCTAGTAACAGATTACAGAAATGTAAATGCAACAGCAGAACTGAACTTCCAAGACATGATACACATCCTAAGAAATTATTCTGGTATTCAAATCTTATCAAAATCAATGGGAGCTGGGGATTTGTAGTGCTCCTCATGGAAGATCAGAAGCCTGGAAGGTGACATTTTGAGTATCTTCAGTCAGGTTTTAAAGCAAACAAAATGAAAAGATTCTCAACCTGTTGAATATATCTAATTAAACTGCACAACTCTTCTTACTGCACTAAAGTTTATTCTAAAGCAGAGTTACGGAGGGATTGTCAGTTCAAAAGAAAAAAAAAATCCCCCCAAAATGAGATATGCAGTCCCATGCAATAATACTTTGATTTTGCTCTTTATTCAATTTTGCTATTATTTTCTATTTGTGAAGTTCTCTTCATAAGTGTAAAACACACATTTTCACCATAATTTACAGATTAGTGAATGTGAAATCCTGGAATACAATAGCTAAAACCTCTCAGGCTTCATTTAGTTTATTTTCTGAAGCAGTTATTTATGTGACAATGTCGATCCTTCAGTAATTCATGCATGAACTTGTCAAAAAAACTATTTCCACTTCTCAGTAGTAATGTGAATTTTTTGACATACATATTGGTGATAGACTGAACCTATAAACTATTTGGAAAAGTTTTAGAGTGTTGAAAAATAAGGAAATGTTTCCACACCAGAAAATTGCTTAGTGTAACCATCTCATAAACAAAGAGCTGCCAAAGCACACATTAATTTTGCTAGGTTCATTTCATAACTATTTTATCCTGTTTGCACTTTTGTACAATAAATTACACTGCCAAAGCATGTTATATTTCACTGCTTTTAGCTTTTAGGATGAGATAACAGAACAACTATATTTTCTTAGAAATGATGGACAGATGATATTTTCTGACCAATACAACAAGCAACTATGGAGTAACTAACAATAAAGATGGGCCAAAATTTATTTTCACTGTGGTCTGGAAGTATTATTTATAATGACAAGCTTCACAGTAATCCCCAGTATACAAAGTGTGTTCGCTCAGGCAAAAAGCAAGGAGTGTGTATTTAAAATGCCCTAGTTCCCTTGAAAAGCAGGGCTCTGCTACTGTGATTGAAAGATAATATGTTTTTGTTGTTTGTATGCTTTTTCCTTTAGGCCAACATAGGAGTTGACCTTATGTCTCCTTTTCAAGTAGGAACCATGTGGTTTTGGTAAGAAAAGGAATAAAGGATCCTGCTCATTCTACCTCCAACGTGCAGATTTCCTAGAAAAGTATTACCCTTTACTTGAATAATAAGTCAACTTTTGTTATTATTCCTATTTGTTATTATTCCTAAATGGTTGAATAAATTCAGTTTAATGCTGTTGGCCAGACTTAGAGTCACTCCTGAATTATTCAGGAACCTCATGGATATTTTTTTCATCTAGCAAAGTTAGAGTTAGTCCAACTAAAAACAAACTATGTTGACAGTCACTTGCAATTGAGAAGACTAATGGATCTCACTCTGAATTTTTTGTTAACAAGAATTGAGTGAACAGTCAAAAAAGCAATCATTGCAAGTGAACAACTCTGAGACATTGACAGGATCAATACACATCACCACCATGTCAGCCAACATAATGCCTACAACCTGTCATTTTCATTAACTTTTCATATACGCTTTTATATACAGAAGAGAAAAATGTTGAGAATTTAATGAAGGCATATTAAACATTCTTCAGAGTCACTCTTTTACCTTTTCTTTCTAAAATTTTTTTAAGTTCCTGGACAAGTCCCTTGGGCTTTCCTGTAGAGATTTTCTTCTAGTAAGTGAAAACAGCAGTATGCTAGGAAAGTTTCTCAATTTTAACAGCTATTTCTGTTTATTAGACAAAATATCTTCACTTGCCTATTGTTTATGTTTGTATTCTAGCTTCCCTTACAAAAATGTTTGTATTTCCTGATAAAGAATGCAGCTGTGCTGTCATTTATTTTAAACCCTTCCTCTCATTTCTGTAAGTCCACACTAGCAGTGTGTGTGCTGAGTCATTTATCTTTACACATGAGGATAGCAAGAGGATCTATTTGTATCTCTTGAAGGATAATGCTTGCCTTGAAACAGGCTTATCTTCCATCCGGACAGTAAGCTTAGGAAATTAGGATGGCTACATGTGTAGTTAGCACTGTTCTTATTCCACATTATTTTTAAGGAAAAGATATTCTAAAGGCTGTTTTCATTTAAACACATCTTTAAAACATTTCTTCAACGTCTTCCAATATGGCTCCTACTTTTTGCTGTATGTCAAATAAATAACTGCAAAAATAGGTATATACTTCTAGGTTCTTGGAATGAGTATAAATGTTGAGGCAAGAAACACCTTCTCTGCAACTTTCACATCACCTTGACCAAAAAGCTCAAATGAATAATATTTCTTTAAGGAAAGAAAACCCATTTGTGCAATGCACAAATTTTAACACTAATTTTCTCTTACTGTGCCAACAAAGTTTCTGAACACAGGTGAATGGTCCACTACCTGGTTTATTTAATCACTTGTGATCTCTTCTGATCCAGGTCTCTGTATTAGGTGACATCTCTTTCAATAAAATTGTATAATTTTCCTATTTCCAGTAACGGAATAAGTGCTCCTAACTTTATGTATTTGTAGGTACCCATGCCAGTAAAACTCAATGTCTTTCTCTTGTGGAGCAATATAATGTCCCATGCAAACTAGAAAAATGTAGGAGCACAGCTGAATCTACATAAATTTTACATAAAAAAAAACGTTGTTATTGTGAAAATGTTGTTATGCTAATTGCCTGACTCAGTATGATATCATGTCAAAATGTAATCATCCAAATTCATCACTAGATCCAAATGTGTCACCAGCTGCATATATCAGCAATTGAGTTACATGAGCCATTCATTTGGCCCAGTATGTAATTTATCTCATATTTATGTGATCTATATAAAACTAATTTCTTCCTAGGTCAAGACACTGCTGCAATGTTGATTAATGCTTTTGTCATTTCACATATTGATTATTGTAATTCAGTATGTATTGGTTCCCTCATTGCATGTTACACAGGTCTATACTTATGAAAAATGCCGCTGCATGTATCCCAGTCAAATTATAAAAGTTTAATAACATCATTCTGGTTTTAATGAAACTTCACTTCCCCACTGCTCATCCATGGAATAAGTATGGTATTCACAACTGTCAACATAATGTGTAACCTTTCTAAACATTTGCTGGCTTATTGTGGTGAGTGACCTTTGTCTTTTGTTGCATATTAGTTTCTTGTCTGACAGCTTATGCAGACATCATTGAGAGCAGCCAGGCAGTAAACAAAAATGCTGGTTGTTTCTTTTGGAATCCCATATGCAACTGATCTGCTTTTCCTTCCTTTTGCTTTGTTTTGTCATCAACTCTAGCCATGTCTTCTGAAATACCTTTTTTTTTTTTTTTTTTTTTTTCCCTAGGGAAAAGGAGTATTATAAAGAAGATGGATTATAGTCTTTGCTAATTGTTTATTACCTTTAAGTGATTTTACTTAGCTTTTTAAAGTTATAATGTTAGGAAAAAAAAAAAAAAAAATCCTCCCTATTTAATGATATACTTGCCTCTCTAAAAACTATGCTAAAACTCTTACATTTTCCCCTAACAGATGAAAACTATTCCATCCAATACATTTTAAAAGAACTCAGGAAACAAGTTCATTTAAACATGTTTTCCAATTCTAGATTTTGTTTTAAGGTTCACATTGTCTTTGAAGAAGAAATGAGGAGCTTATCTTGGCTATTTTGTCCAGTGGAAAGGGTATGTAAACAGACAGGCAGATAATGAATGATTGAAGTGCAATCTATTTTGAGTTCTTGAAAAGAGCAACACCATTGCTTGCATAATGAAAGTTGTCTTTCAATACAGGTAGAATATATTTACTTTCACAAATAGAGACAGCCTTAAAAAGGCAGATCCATAATGAAAAAAAATATAATAAAAATAAATAAATCAGTGAAAGCTACAGTATGTATGTTTATGTTACATGACATTTAACAGAATTTAAAGAAACTGTAAACTTATGGAAATCCAGAGTAAAGCATATACAGAGTATATGTTACAGTTCTCCATAGCTTACACAAGGTGTCACGGAAAAAAAGATTTATAGGAGTAAGTAATTCTGTAGCCAAAACTTTGGATGATAGTAGTTGAATATTATAATTTTATGCCTTTGACATACTTTTGATTTAAATGAGTATTAATGATCAAGTTAGGACATTTCCTGATGATTAACAATCAAAAGAGAGAAGATGAAGGCCTCAGGTTAAGCTTCTGTTAATCCCTAAATTATGTTTGAAACAAGTCTAGTTTCATTATTGTGAGATTAATTACCTTTTCTTCCTATAATTTAGTGTACATTGACAACTGGGAAGATTAAAACCCACCTTTTTATCCAAGGACACAGTGATGTGGCTCAAGACCAGAAGCAGGCTGTTACAAACATGTGAAAACTAGCCCTGGAGATGTTTTGTGGTTAGTCTGGGAGCTGTTTCGGAGGATGTGCTGGAGTATCTTTTAAGGAACAGACCCCAGTTGCCTTACCCTCCACTGCATTAAAGAGGGTGTTGTTGTGGATATAATAACAGTCCTTCTGTCAAGCCCAGCCTACCAAAGGAGAGTTTGAAAATCAAACAATACTGGATTAGAAACAGAATTGTACTTCAAGGTAAAAAAGACCTGTCAGATCATGCTCCCAGCTGAAAGGAACTGTGAGTGGATTTTACTTGAGCATTCACCTCCTAGTTTTGTGTTTGTTTGTTTTGTTTAAACCTGCTTCTATTTTCATGGGTACAATTTATTTCAGATTAGTTTATGGTAATAAGAGCAAAAGTAGGCACTAGATAAAATTTCATACTGGACTTGTAGTCTGATTCCTTAATGCAAAGTACTAATAGAGGAAAAGAAATCAACAAAAGGAACAAAAAACTCCTCTTTCCATAGACAGAAGAAAAGAACATAAGGTAAAACAAATTATTTATCTAATATATAGTGAGTTTGCCCTTGTTTTCTTTGACTTTCTATGTAGTCTTGTTTAGGCTGTAAAAGAAAGTCTGAATTTATCAGATTACTTTTACAATTGAAATACTAGAGAGTTCCTGATGGGACTATTGAAAACCTTTTCTTGCACCATTGCTATATAGTTATTTTGGACTATCTGTGCCAGGATTTACAAAGAAAAGGTAATACAGAGGAATATTTCAGGTAGGAGAAATGGGCAAAAATGATATTTTTTATTCAGTCATCATCATATATTTGAGGCTACTCTTCAATAAACAGAGCACTGAGCCTAGAAATGTATACTATTTATACCAGTGGAATAGTATATAGACAGTAATATTGGCAAAATCAAAATGCATTTCAAATAACAGTATAGGCAGAATAGTACAGTTTATCTTCCCAAACAACCAAGAAGAATCAATATCCTGTAGTAATTGCTTCCACCGTTTATAAAGAGAAAGCGGAAAAGTGAGGTTACCCAGTAAGGAAAGCTGAGGAGGGCACTGAGCAGGGCACTTTGGTTACTGCAGTGTCCTGGCAGTCCCAGCACAGTTACTGTCTTAATGATCTTTTTTAAAATGTAGATGTAAATCAACATTCTTGGCAAATTCAGAAAGGCAGTAGAGTAACAGAGTTAGAATGAAGATGATGAGTAAGAAATTGAATACTTTATGCAACTTTCATACCTGCACAGTCTGTACTTAATACAAATCACTTTCAGAAGACCCATCCCTGTGGGTGGGGAGGACCTACTAAAATGTCCATTCCAGTAATGTGGTCAGGAAACTGCTCTTAGCAGAACATTACCATTGAAATAACAGGGGAGCACTCATTGCCACAGCGTCTTACTGAAAAAGCTGCTTTTTTTTTTTTTTTTTTTTTTTTTTTAACAATGTAAAACTGTGTGTTGCCATTTTGAAATGTTTCATAACATTCTGAGAAATGGAGCATTTCAAAGTACATTTCAGATTAAACATTCAATAAAATTGTCTCTACTTTACTATTACAAACATTGTTGACTGACCAAATGTTCTTAGAGTAATTTCATTTTCTAGGAAACACTAAATTTTTTGCTTTGGGGAAAGAATGACAAATAAATCACAGGAAATTAAAATGGAAATTCCCACTGAGCATGAGTCAAACTAATGTTCTTCTTAGGATGAATACTGATGAAATGTGTTCCTTGCAGTAATCTTCAAGAGCTGTCATTAAAAATATGTTAACATATGTTTTGATAGGATTAATATATAAGCACATTCACCTGAAGCAGTGCATTAAATCCTAGTTACCTTTAACCCCATTCTGGTTTTAATATGAAGGAAAAAAAAAAAAAAAAGTAGTAAAAGAACCATGGTAAAGGCTAAAATTTATATAAGAAAATAAAATCTCTACATATTTTCTGGGCATTTTTTTCTTGTTCTTTTATTTTTCTTTTTCTTTCTTTTTTTTTTTTTTTTCCGAAGTAATCTTCCATGCTGTGAACACAATACTCTTGAAAAACATGTAAATATGTAGTACATGTTCTGGAAACTCAAATACAGTCTGAAGAATCAAGTATATATATAGAGAGAGAGACAGGGAGAGAACACATTTTGTTTCTGCAGAAAATTATAACTATTAGAAATGATTATCTGAATCACTAGAAATGTTATAAGTAGATGACTGTTGCTTGGCTGTATTTAGATAATTCAGTTAGATATAAATTCAGAATTACAAAGCAGTATATGCTATTCACTTAAATAGATTATGTAAAAATAGCTTCTATAAAATCTGTCTACACTGTAGTTCAAAACCAGCACCAATTAATACTTAACTGATCACAGCTATCTTCTATTATGTGGTCATAAACTTCTTGTATATTTTTCCATAATATTAATGCACTAATAAGCATTTTTTTCCAACCAAAAAAATCCAGCACTAATAATGGAGCGGAGCATAATATTCAGGCTTTGATCTAAAGGTGAATGGCCAAAAAAGGAAATTCATGTTTAAGGTTTTGCCTCTGTACAAGAAACACTACTATTGGAAAATTCAGTAAGAATTAGATGAAATTTAATTTTAAAATAAAATATATTTCCATGTCAACATATAAATACATTAAATACATCATGGAATATTATTTGATGGGTGTAGAAGATGATTCAGGAACTTGCATTGCTCAAAATCAGATTTACCACAATGTTAAAGGAGGAGTATAGATATTAGCAATTGGTTGTGCCAGTCACAGGAACTAACACAAAACCATGATCATATATCATAGCCAGTGTTTTACATACACCCAAAGATTACTTCACATGGATATGTTTGCAAAGTCACACCAACTATAAATATTGATTAGAGTCATTTTTATTGCCTTGACTCAGAGAATGACGACTTGTGATAGAAATCCATTAACCAAACTGTCAAAGATTTACATCCCCTGCTCTCCTTACTGCAGGCATCCAGGTACTCTGGTGCTACACCCAGATAATCAGCTCCGTGCTTTTAACCTCAGTCTACAGATGTTTGCAAGTCACTGAACTACTTTGAAGGCACCCATGAAAGGAGCCAAGAAAAGCAAGCATCTTGGAATAGTGCAGGAAATCTTTTTTAGAAGCCAAAGAATTCACAGATCTGAAGAACTGCAGGCAGAGAAATGATGTACAGGATCTAGTCATAGAGGTGCATAAAGGATACGGCCAAATTGAGACATCTGATGTATTAAAGATGTGACATTCAGGAAGGTCGCTAAGAAATGGTTTCTCTAATTTGTGGAAGAAAGTAGCTGTAGAAAGAGGAATATGAAATAAATTTGATTCAGTCACTACCATTTCTGAAGCAGAATTTGACTGGCTAAGGTGAGAGGTTTTGAGATGGAGGAAAAGCACAGACTCAGCCAGTTAAGCACAGAAAGTACTGAGGTAAGGTCAGTACAGATATACCTGAATTAAACAGTAGAGATTAGCATTTAGTGGTGGACCACCACTCTTTAAAGACAAAAACAAAAGCAAAAAACAACAAATAAAACCCTGATCTGTTACAAAGCACACTGAACAGCAACTATACTAACACACCACATATCACAACTGGCTCATTTAGACCCTAGAGAAGTTAATCACAGAAAATAGGTCGTAATTTGGGAATGACTCATTGTGACAATTATTTTTGGCATAGCTATGTCAAGCTCTTTTTATTTGCAAGCATGCACATTAACGGAAAGTCTCTACTGGCAACAGCAGATTCTACTCAGGGTGCTGAAGCAAACTCTAAAGCAGTATGGCTGCACATAAGTAATATAGAACAGCTCACAGCCATTCACCAAAAAACAAAACCTCACTGTCAAAGCCTATCCCTTCTTGGTGTGGCCCCACAACAGTTAAAATGGGACATGTTATGAGTTTAGGACTCCACCAGTTGTTACATTTAGCACCCTTCTTTTCATATTTAACCCGTAAGCTTTTGCATTCTGATGGCTTCATGTTATAAGCTCACTCTATGATGCTGGGAAGACAGTAAAGGTATGAAGCAGCTGGCTGATAAGCTATGTGATATCACAAGCACCATTTGTAAGCAGGAGTGTGTGAGTCTCTTTTTTACTGCTTGAGGAAACCAGTTGGGATAAGCTTTGTATCAGAAGATAGGAACAGGTGAATTACATAATGACAGTTCCCTTTCCTTACCTGGTTCTTTCCCTGGTACTTTGTGTGTAAGCTAAAATCTGTGAAGAAATTACTACCTTTAGTTCCAGCACAGACTGCCCTTTCAAACAGATAGGTTTGTCTCAGAACAACCTTGCTAAGCCTTGTAGTCTTTCCGATAACAAAATTCAAACAAACTCAAAAGTCAGACTTCACTCTGTTTCCTCTCTGGATGTCTTGTAGTACTACTGTTCTGCCTTCTCTTTTTTGTAGGATCCAACATGTCACATTTTGAGTGTAATGGACTATAAGGGAAAAAAAAATGTAATTTTGCCTTTTGAATTATTTTTGACAGTCCTTTTATATTTCAGATCCTCACTTCTTTCTGCAAAATGGGGGTAATGGGTTAATTTATTTTGAAAAAAAAAAAAAAAGAAAAAGAAAAAGGTGGGATCTGGTAATGGAGAGTTTTATATCAAATTAGGTAAGCAGTCTGATATGGTTCCTATGAAGCTGTCAGCAGCTTTTCATTATTATATTTTCTCTCTAAAGCACAGTTAAGAGTTTTCGTTGCCATTAGTTACACTTTAAATACAAGATCTGGGCCAATGTAATGGTCTCAGTTACCCCACAGTTCAGTCAGTGTGAATCTGCTGAAGTTATTAATGACGTTACACCAAAGCTCAAATGATGTAGGGAAAACGAGATTCATGCCCTTAATGTTAAAGGTGACCTCTGCTATGCATGCACACTATGAAAATCTACAGCCCACAGGCAATTTGATTTTCTGCCTGAAAATTACTGTAGAGACTTCAGTATCTGTGAGGCAGCCTCCTTTATTTTTTATTTTATTTT
The DNA here is from genome assembly GCA_011074415.1 of Stictonetta naevosa. Taxonomy (NCBI): domain Eukaryota; kingdom Metazoa; phylum Chordata; class Aves; order Anseriformes; family Anatidae; genus Stictonetta; species Stictonetta naevosa. The sequence continues at coordinate 71,001,722 of CM021700.1, read as the reverse complement.
TTACTCTGTAAAGTATTAGTATGAAGGGCAAAGGGAAGATATTAAAAATCAGATCAGAACTGAGCTAAGAATCTGGTATTAATAGTCATTTAGCTTTAAAAACAAGGCGTAGGTCAGAGGTGCAGGGGCAGTTTGTGCACCTTTGGTGGTTTCTGACGGCACAGAATCTGCTGACTGCATTTTCCATCTCATTAACCTGAGATTCCCTGGGGAGACAGAGAATCTGGTGCTCAGGAAGTGTCAGGCACAGCTAGATCCATCATTTGTTTGCCTTGTGAGGAAGCAAAAGCATTACTTCAGCTTTACTGGTGATTTTCTCCTACACTGCCCATGGTGTATCCCCAGCAGCTACTACAGTCCATTCTCCTGAGCTTGTAGTTGGACACCTTCCCTTTCTCATGTATACTTTGGAAAAAGACAGCTTGGTAAGAGGGAAAATAAGTCAGAAGCAACATCTTTGTGGTCCAGGCAACAAAAGAAAATTGAAGGCAATACAAAGCCTTTGCCCTCCCACAATCTCCACTGACCTGTACAGAACTGGTTATGATGTAAAAGACCACAAGACTTTGTATGTGGCAGAATGTTGAGAGACATAAATAGGAATATATGCAGCAGAGCAACATGAACAACACTACAGCAGAGGCACATCCACTTGTTAATGCTAAAGCCTCCTTCAGCACAGGACATGACAAACGCTTGGCTGAAAGTCAGATACTGTCCAGGGACTTCTCAGGAGCAGTGGGTGGCAGCACAGACTGTCAGGGAAGGCAGCTCTCTCTGCTGGCTGGTAGGTCATAGGGGCTCACTGGCGTGCACTGAGAAGGAAACCAGGCAGGTCAGCCACTGCTCTCACTCTGGGATGGGACTATTTATGTAACTGTCTGCATGAGATTTTAAGAACCTAACTCCAGGCACCCAGTTTTGAAATGCTTATGTTTATAGGGACCCATTTATCATCTCTTCTACATTATGAAAGTTGTTGATTTTTTTTTCCAAAACTAGTTGTCAAAAAGCATCAGGAAAAAAAAAAAAAAAAGACTCAATGCTCTCATTACACTGTAATTCAAATGATTTATTCAAACCAGAGCTGCCGAGCATGGCTCAGTGACTCAGATGCTAGCACGTAAGTCCCAAAAAACTCTCCTGCTCACTCTTATTCATCTTTTGAGTTCATGATGAAGGGCAAATCTCACAAACTCGGCTCATATATGTACCACTGAGACACAGTTCAAACTGCATTCAGAATAAGTAAAATGTATGAGAAAATAATTAAAATAGTTTTGGTGTAACAGAGCCAAGGCTTGATGGGCTCAGAGAAGAGGAAAAAAAAGCAAACTGAGAATGTGCTAAATTGCAAATTTATTGATGTTTCCTATGCGGAAAAGGATACAAAGAGAGAAGATAGAGGGGCCAGAAAGCAGTAGCAATTGAACTCCAAGTAATCATTAGCAGCTTGGAGTAGAATACCTAGAAGTGACAAGTTGCTACTGGGAAGCTGCTGCTCAAAAATAAGGCACATAGAGTTTCCAAAACACAGCCTGGCTGACCAGCATTGGCCAGATGCATCATATCAGTAAAATGTGAGATCCAAATAAGAAGGTGCACAATGAAGTTGGACTGAGAAAAAGCAAGTACAGAAGTTCAGAAGACAGAAGCTGAAGCTCGGATGAGTTCGACAAAGTCTTGACATGTAAAGCCTAAGGGGAAAATAAGAAAACTGAATTAGGTGAGATGAGAAATGATGAGTTTTGATAAATTATCAAAACTATAACAGCTGAAATAGAAAAGAAATTGCGTAACTTGCTCATCTTACTGCTGAATAACCAGAGAAATTTAGAAACAGTCTAGCAGTGGATGGAAAGGGAAAAAGGGACTCTGATTTAACATTCTGCTATTAAGCCTGAGTGACTGGGAGCACGGTAGAGTTATCTCACAGTGATGAAGGATGGAGAGAGGGGAGAGACAGAAAGTAAATTAAGAAATATGATGTTTGTATAATGTTCTTTTTCTGTATGTATAGGAATAATTAATAAAACTAGGAATAAAGGCTTATTTTATCTTCCCGTACCCACTACTTGTCAAGCAATGACTACAACAGAGCATAATAACAGCTCTATCTGTTCTCAATGAGCAAGGGCAGGGATAATTCATTTTCATGTCATGTATCACTCACAGCTGTCTGCTGTGATTGCAAAAGTCAAATTATCCTATCCTACATTCACACTAAGCTAAATTTGTTTGGGAAGTGGGGGACAGAAAGTGGGTGTGTTAATAGCAGATAATTTGCTGCCTAAACATATTCAGGTCAAAATGGGAATATTAACACTCCTGTGTGGTATCTGATGTATAGGGCCAATTTTTTATTGTATGACTTATTCAAAGCATAATAGACAATAGCTTAATTCTCATTTACATTCATATTGCAGAATCATATAATGTCTTATAATTTTCTGTGCATTTTTTTCTCTTTCAGTAAACATAGTATATTCCTAATGTAAAACATCCAAAGGGGTCATATTCATGAACAAAATTAAGATGCAAAACAGATATATTTAAACCCAAAGAGAATTTAAAAATTAACCATTCGTGCCAGTTGCCCATTGCTTTCTGCTGTACTCCCATGCACTTTGGAGACTATGAAACATTCAAAAGTAGGGTGATACATCTTTTGTTGCCTTTGCTGTATACAGAATTTGATAGAATAAAGATTAAAAAAAATAATAATAATTTAAAAAATGATAAATAGTATAAAGTCTTTGATTCTCTAATTTGGAGAAAAAATATTGATGACAAAATCTCTCTTTTCTGTTTCAGGTCTGGCTACTGTGTTAACAATCAAAAGTGTGAGCATTTTTTCATGGTATACATGTAGTTCTCTGGTGGTAGGAGGTTAAGCGCATCACAGACGTAGATCGTATTTGTCTGAAATGATAATGTCATACCTATAGTCTGCTGCAGGCTGAAAAGTAGCCTGTGCCTCAGGTACTCTTTTATGCCTCTGCTTTTGTTGCTCCATCCTTGGAAGTCTTCAAAAGGGAAATGAAGTTATCTGATTCAGAAGAAACACCACCCAGAAGAAACTTCAGTTGTTAGGGCCTGAATTCTCATGGAAAGCAAAGGCGGGTATAGAATCATAGAGTAGCCTGAGTTGGAATGGTCCCATAAGGATCCTCGAGTCCAACTCCTGGCACCACACAGGTCTACCCAAAACGTCAGACCATGTGACTAAGTGCACGGTCCAAACACTTCTTGAACTCCGACAGGCTTGGTGCAGTGACTACTTGCCTGGGGAGCCTGTTCCAGCGTGCCACCACCCTGTCAGTGAAGAACCTCTTCCTGATGTGTAGCCTAAACCTCCCCTGCCTCAGCTTGACGCTGTTCCCACGGGCCCTATCACTGGTGACTAAAGAGAATAGATTGGCACCTGCCCCTCCACTCCCCCTCGTGAGGAAGCTGTAGACCACGATGAGGTCTTCCCTCAGCCTCCTCTTTTCCAGGCTGAACAGGCCAAGTGTCCTCAGCCACTCCTCGTACGTCTTCTCCTCGAGGTCCTTCACCATCTCGGTAGCCCGGGATCTTAGTGACTTGAAGAAAGAGGCCTTAATCTATCCTGGTTTGTTTGCTAACGAAGGAGTGCGAAAGAGACGCATGTCCTCGTCTCTGAAGAGGAGGTGAAGGAACAGCTAGTGCAAGGAACACAAAAATCAGTTGCACCAGACTAGTATGTGGTGTATGTGAGCTTGGAGACTGCAACCCTCTTCAAACTTCCAGATCTAGAGGAACACTTTGGCTGCAGCCTAAAAGCCACGTGTACATAAGGTCCGCGAAGCCAGCCAATCTTCTTCCCGTGACCTGCCAGGAAACAGCAATGTAGGCCTGTAACCAAATTAAAGCCCAAGCCTTCAGCCCAGTCCTTGACCTGAATAGTGAGGGAGGATCCAGATCCTGGCATTTATACGTGATAGTTTATACACAGCCGAAGGAAATAGTGTAGTCAGAGGTCACGGGGCTAGATTTTGAAAAGACCTACATAACAAAGAGATGTCCGAGAAGCAAATTGAAAACACATCAATGTCAAGAAAAGTAATTCTGATTGCTATATTCTTTATCTGTCGTGACTAGCTGATGAAAATCTATGATAGCAGTTTTGCCTTTAAGGACATTTTCTTTCTTCTCTTTTGTTAATTAGTTAATTAATTAATTAATTAACTGTATTTCTTTATTTTACCAGGCTCTGTACTGAATTTCCTCACAGAATGACTAACAGAAATATCACCCTTGTGCACCTTTTGTAGTTAATTCATTAGGTCACCTCTAACTACTAAGCCCCTTGTCAGGTTATTTCTCTTAGTGATAAGGAGCAATTGACCTTAAAAGACTGAAGCCAGGTAGATGAGCCTATTCCACAAGGCCTCTTGGCTCCACCCTTGTTAGGTGCAATCTGCCAGGTGCAGATCATTTGACCTTAGCTATATAGGCAGCATGAGGACTTGTGGGGAATTGTCTCTCCAGGGGAGTTTGAGGCTCAGGGTGCCTGGGGTGCTTTTCTATCGTGGTGAAATGGGCTCAGCGTTCCCCAGTTGGCTGCTTTTTCTTCATGTTTTCTGTCTACCTTCTCTGTGAAATAGTTTTAGTGACTCTATGAGCCAGCACCATTGGTGGGGCCTTCTCAGTACAGTAAAACCCTGGTGGTACGACATCACTGTGAAGTGGTTTGGAAGTGCCTCAAGTTCAGAAGCTGGTAGGTAAGTGTTCCCGGGTTCTACAGTTGTTTAATGTTGAGGAGTTTGAGTAATTCCTTCACCTTGTCTGTTAGGAGTGGCAGGGAGAGTGGGAGGATATGGGCAGGCATCTAGAGCAGGGGGGACCTCCACTGGCAAGACCATGAGGAACCCACAGTGGATGAATTGGCTAAACAAGCCTGGCAGTAC
>CM021700.1:70958905-70976791 GCA_011074415.1 Stictonetta naevosa | reverse complement strand
GTTTTACTACAGACAAAATCTGAGTACCTTGTCAGTAGTTTGTCACCTTAGGGATGGAGAATTTTTTTCTTTAGACTAACATAATAAATTTAGAAAACCGTCATGTCTTGGTTTTCTTATAAAGGCTACTAAACTGTAGTTGGACAGCATAGTTTGGCTGAGTCCAGTGTGGTTTCTTGCTTGAAGGAATATTTAAAATGATGTTGGTGTTGCAGCTCACTTAAAGGAAGCTGGAACAGGAAATAAACCACACTTCAGATTCCTGATCCCAAAGATAAAACTTAATTTCAGCCCAATGCACAGACACTGTTTTCACTTTGCTTTAGATCTATGCCACTCTGCTGTACCTAGTGGAGCCATTGGAAGTTGCTCATCAAAGACAGTACATGAAATTCAGCCAAAGTTCAAATTACAGGGATTTGAGCATCATTGCTAAATATCAACATATGTTAGTGAAGTTAGTGTCTTTTTTTTTTTTTTTTCTGGGATAGAGTTAATTTACTTTGTAGAGGGGCTCATATGATTCTCTGTATGGATTTTTGATGCAGTCTTCACACACAGCCAAGGACTTTTTTTTGTTTCTTGTTCCGCCCTGCTAGCAAGGGTTCTGGGGGTGCAAAAGGAGCTGTGAGGGGACACAGCCAGGACAGCTGACCCAAACTGGCCAAAGGGATGCCCTGTGCCATATGGCATCATGCTGGACAATGAAACTGAGGGTAAAGAAGGAGGAGGGGAGATGTTCAGAGTGATGTCTTTTGTTTTCCCAAGAAACCATCACTTGTCATGGAGCTCTGCTTTCCTGGAAGTGGCTGAACACCTGCCTGCCAATGGGAAGTAGAGAATGGATTCTTTGTTTTGCTTTGCTTGCTCACAGTTTTATCTGAGTGAACTGTCTTTACGTCATCCCATGAGTTCTCACACTTTCACCTTTTGGTTTCTCTCCACCTCTCACTGTGGGGGAAATGAGTGAATGGCTGGGTGGTGCTTAATTGCCTACCAGGGTTAAACCACAACTATTTGTTTGACAGGTCTTCAGTCCTTCAGCAGGTGCGAAGAGGTGTTCTTTTCTGGCTGTATCCCACTTCCATGAATTCTGCTGCTGTCAAAACACCCCACCAGGGAGCCAGAGAAACAATCAGAAAGACCTGTATGGAGTAGTTCAGATACCTCAATATCCTCTTGTGACTGTACCACATGGTGAATGGTCACCATTCATTAGGGGCACACAATGGGCTCTGAAACTGCCAGTTACACCAAAACACAACTTGTATAAAAAATATTTTGTTTTTTTCTAGTGCTATTAATTTGATTCTATTTTCAGGGCTTATAAATGCAGCATAATGGATGAAGGCTGCTTGAAGAATGCATTAGAATCTTATTTGGTGAACTGCTACAGCAGTAATTCAGACAGTTCTGTTTTGTGAAACCTTCCTCTGCCTTTCTAAATATGTATTCAGAAATACTCTGTTAGGGTGACAGCAATAGTTTTTTGTTTTGTTTTGTTTTTGTTTTGTTTTTTTCTTTTTCTGTATCAATTTGTAACCTAGGATTAGCTTTGTTTGAAAATACGCATAAAACTGTCCAAAACCCAGAATGATTAAACAAAAGAATCAATTGTGTGAATTATCAGCCTGCAACAACACCCTTTTGATACTAATTAGACTCAGATTTACTGAATTTTATTGTTATTGTTTACTTAAGTTGCTCAACATCTCAGATTTTTAAATTGGCAGTGCATTACTGCCAATTAGGTGTAAGTATGAGAAAAATATTTTTAAAGGATATGAACTCTTTCCTCTAAATAGGAAGTTTGATCTTAAAAAATAAGAAGGTAATTTATAATGATAAATTAAATGTTAGAAACTATAAGTGAATTCTATCTTGTCAGGGATGAAAAAAAATGTTAGTAAGAAAAAGGTTCTCTTGTGAGTTTTAGGACAGGAAGGTTGAGGAAAAAATATATCAGAATAAAAAAAATTAATAAGATGCCAAGTGCAATAATTGAAATTCTGCTTTCTACCAGATACACAAGGGTACAAAACAGTCAGTTGCTGTTGATTTTGTGATTACATTTACAGATTCCATTTCATTACAAAAGGTATTTGGAATTCTAAAACCATTGAAAAATGCAAATAAATGATGCATTACGTTCTTGTTCAAATGAAATGTTACATTTGACTCTTTGTCCCTCTAAAAAGAAATCACTATTATGTAAGAAAAAAATAATTTCATACATATATATATTTTCTACACTGAATGAGCACATGTACATAAGCAAGTTAATTCTGCAATGCATTAGTTTAATATATCTCCTACTTTATATTTTTTTCTTTTTTTTTTTTCCCTCCAAAATACCTTAGTCCCTCTTTAGCTAAGACAACAGAGTTCACAAGAAGTCATTTCTGTTTTATAGCTGATTAAGAGGATGGAGATAAGAACTGAAGCATCCCTTGCAGAGTACAACTTGATCAGCTCATATTTGTCTACATGAACATGCCTCTGGCTCAAGCTCTTCAATTACACTGAACTGTACTAGAAAGAGGTGTTATCTCTAGTAGCCAGGGCTTGAGTCATTCAACTTAATAGATTCAAATCAGAATCTATTTCTGATTAAGTACTTGCAGTCTTACTGGCATCCAGAAGCACTAGTTTACTGTATTGTCAAAGTGCAGTTGAAATTAATGACAGATCACTTCACATTGGCTTTAACTTTGTTTCTAAGCAGTTTGAAAAGTAGCTTCAAAATAACTGCAATGAAGCTTTTAAATCTAGAAAAAGAAATGAGGGTCCATAAATATTATGTAATATAAACATATTTGTACAATGGTAAGAAAATTGTGCATGCATGAGACAAATTATATTGGTGAACTATAGTACTCTGATCTTTTCAGTATTTAATGGCTAGAAAGTGTGATTTACTAAATAAATAAATAAATATTTTAAAGCAGCATAATACTTTCATCTTCATGTAATGGAGGATGAAATGTGTCTTAAGAAGAAAATGTGAAGTTAACTGTAAAATAGCAAACTCATATTTTACTCTGCCATCTCCAGTGTTTTACTGCAGCAATAATGTCTGAAATTCCAGTTTTTATACTTTATATTAATGTAACAAATTAATAGAATTTAAAAAAATCCAGCAAAGGATATCAAGGATGTTTCACATATTGAAATAGCTTTGGTATGAGGGGTGTATTTATAGACTAGAAAATGTCTTGACAAGGAAACAAATATAAGCAAAGAGATAAGACATTTCTGCAAATTAAGTAATTTAAAGAGAGTGAATTGTGTGAGAGTGAATAGCAAAGTGAGCAAGTCTGATCAATATTCACTGTCTCCTCTAATTCAAGACTAAAAGACCACCAAATGAAACTAAAAAGTAATTCCCAAAATAAAGTTAAATAAAATAAAATAAATAAAAAGGGTTGCATCTTGTAACTAAGCTGTAGATCTCCTTGCCACAGGAGGATGCAAATTTCTAGTAGATAGCAGATGTACAAAAATTCACTGGACAAAGATATGAAACAAAATCATTCCATGATTATCAAATACAAATATATCAGTCTCCAAGGAATCCCCTAAGCCACAAATTTTTGGAAGCAGAGAGTTTATTGGAGAGTTTATCTACTTGCATCCCTTGTTACAATACACTCCTTTGGGCATTCCCAATGGATATCTAAATGGGCATTACTCTGTCCTGTTAGAGCCTCTCTTAAATGGGAGCTAGTTCAAAGCAGAATCTATGACAAAACACTTAACCAAAGCTCAGAGCATTTGAGCTTCTTAGGTCTTTAGATTTTCTCCAGTTGATCTCAGCTAAAAACTGCCCTTTCTGAGGGATCAAAATATGAGGCTATTGAGTATCATAGTTTTATATTTCAGCTAAACTACACTGTCCATGATCAGCTAAAATAATGCAATACAATAGCTATATGTCAATCATATATCATATATGTCGATCAATATAATTAAGTAATTAGGTACAATCTTTTAGAAGAGTTAATACCTGTATATTGTTTTCTATATTCTTTGACCTAACAAGTAAAGGAAATGTAAGGGAAGAAGCTTATTACACTCATAGTAGGGGAAATAAATGATTTCTATCTCACAACAACAGCCTCTAATTATGTGTGAAGTGACAAAGGGGATGCTTATGCCATGGAAGAATATATTAAAATTCTCTGGTAAGATTAGAAATAAATGTATGTGACACATTATGAAATTGTGTGCAAACTAATGAACATTATAGAAATGCGCTCGTGTGTTTGTAGTATAATGTGAAAAGATCGTATGTCTTAATTATTTAAAAGTGAAGAAAGAAGAGTGAAACCTATGATCTTACTTTTAAACTTCAAATTAAAAGAAGCTAAAGAGAAAACTACTTTTCTTGGTTGTAAATAATTTAATGTAAGGTACTGTTCTGAAAGCTAGGCTAGCCGTAAGGTCTTTTGTACAAAGGTGGAAAATTATAACATCTTAACTGGAAAATATTTTATATTTTCAACCCCAAAGCTCTCCAGTTAATAACTTTCTTTGTCAAACTCTGGCCCTCCAGGCTGCTCACACAGGTCTGGGTTTTGTGTGGTATTCCGGTTGCATAGTATACCACCTCAATGAATCAGGGATTCTGATTTCAGTACCTAAGAGATATGAAGTACATTAACAACTGCTTTAGAACATGTTACCACTTCAAAGTACAAGTTTCTCTTCTTCCCCTCCCTCAACAGATGACATAACATAAAGTGAAACTGAAAAATATTATTGCTGAAAGAACAATTTTATATCTCTGTTTTTTCTTTTTCTTTTCTTTTCTTTTTTTTTCTTTCTTTTCTTTTTTTTTCTTTCTTTTTTTTTTCATTAATTTACTTTTATTCCTGGGGTACAGCTGCTGCGATTGCAGCCCTCCATAGGAACACTGCTGTCATGACTTCAAAAGTAGTCAAGAAGCTTTGAACTTGAAACAGTTATTTCCTTTTTAGAAGACCATGAACAAAGATAAAGAAATAAAAAAATATTATAATCTATAGCACATATGTATATTAGAATATCATACAACAAATATTTTAATAGGGGTTGGACTTAAACAGCAAAAAGAGATTTTATCTACCTACTTGCACACCGAGCAATATACTTATTGTAGCTGAAACATCCTTTCCATTGCACATACACAACCACACCCACAGCCTTCTTGGTTCAATGGTTCTTGCATCTGTTCTCTGCTCTGACTGGCACAATTCATAGAGCACCCTGAGTTGGAAGGAACCCACAAGGATCATCAAATATTCATCAGCAAGGAATAAAATTACCATCTACCAATCCACCTTGACTCTATGTTATCTGTTACATCCTTGACTCATTCATTTCTGTCTTGAAGACTTGTCAATATATTTGAATTTTGGCAAAAGCTACTGAAAAGTCATTTTTTTATCAAGGCAATGCTATATCTGCAGGAGATATCCTTGTGAATTTTTATGATCACCTTTACCAAATTTAGGTTTGCATCTCAGAGTGACTTCCTATTTATTTGCTCTTATTTGTGAAGAGTGGTATTCAATGCATCTCATTTTGACTCTTTGAAAGCTAAGTATCTATCTATGCTAATTATCTAGTTCTCTTAAAAGTCAGTGGGAGGAGATGAACTTGTGTGAGGAAATGATTCAGGTTATGAATATGGATAAATAAAATCTGTCTCCATTGACTGAGAGAACTTAGTTGTCAGATAATAGCTTAGATTAGAGAGTCTTTTGGGTAGGTAAAGATAAGGGAGATGTATCTCATCCTACATACAGATTTTATCAATTACAGTACATTAAACAGCTTATAGTTGTAAGCGAAGTCGGAACCCATTATCTGTGTAGCCAGGAACAAGAGAGATACTTGACCCTGGTGGAAAATAGGAAGTCCGTTTTTTGTCAAACACTAATCTATGCTTGCTGCACAATTTAGCACATAACTGGTTCTCTTGACTCAGTATCATTCTGGTAACAAGGTCAAAGCCAAGCAAGAAGGCACCATGCAGACTGCTCTACCTGCAGTGAGGACAAAAAGTAGCAGTTATCTCCCTACACATATCAGTCAATAATATAGACACACCCTAAGCACTTCTGCTATCCTGGTTTATGACAACTAATCTACTTTCTTGCATCCTTTCATTGATTATGTGTTTATTTCTTCTTTGCAACAATTCTCATCCCCATAAAGATGTTGAAAATGCATATAAAAACATGAGCTGGCTTTCCTTGTGCTTTCCAAAAGCACATTTGATCATACAAGGAGGCAGATTGTGTAATTATATTTACAAACTCATCTACACCAGTACAGAATCATTCAAGTACATAAACTAATCTAAAGTATATACTGCTGAAGCAGGACCCTTAGCTATTAATTGAAGAGTGGGGATGACGGTGGGGAGAGGAATGAAATATTGTTCTGTTTCTGTTTTTTAGTTTTTCATTAAATATTTACAGAAATAAGTAAATCAAATATGCAAATCAAATAATTGGACTTATGGGTCCAGTTCAATAATAGGACTTTCTAGGGTGGAATTCAACCTCTGGTAGGTGTTAACATTAAATTATTGAAAGAAGCTTTTTTGATTAAGCCAGATGATGTTTGTGGGATATGACTAGAGTCCTATAGCAATAGATTCTCCATTCTGTGGAAGCCACATGGGATAATCCTTGTCCATGTGAGTAAATGTGTCTGTCTTTCTGCCGTAAATTCAGGGTGTGAGTGAGTGTATATGTCCATACCTGTGTGTGCAAATGTGTAAATGTGTTCTGAATCATTCTGAAATATATATATATAAATTTCAAAATAGTGCATTAAAAAATTAAAGATATCTGAATCAAGGCAGATCATATAAGCTTTTTTTTTTCATATCTGTCACTGAATTATGACTATGACAAATACATAAATTGTATCATTACAAGGATTACAGTCTTATTGTCAAAATATTTAATTTCTCCTTTAATTGAAATTACAGTTTTTCATTCTTTTCCATCCTGTCTACATACCAATCTCTGAATAATGCAGAGGCCTTATTAGAGTTATTTATCCTCCAGATCTACAGGTGAAAAGTTTCTAGCTTTATTTACATTAAGGGATATTCATGACAGACATGAAGAAAAGCTAACACTGTGGATATTGAGGATCAGGAATAAATTGTCTGGTAATCTTGGGAAATATCCACCATTGGACATATTTAGAAACTGACTAGGTAAATCTCGTGAAAGATGTGCTTAAATATAATCTTGGCTAGTGGTAAGAGAATGGACTAGATGACATCTTGAGATCCTTTCATATCCTATTTTTATATAGTTATTATATATATCATAACAGTCATAAGCACGCTTTTCTGAATGTCAGGAATAATGTAACTGTGGATTCTTGGACTCTTTTTTTGTTTTTTCCATCGACAAATTAGAACAGAGGTTATGTCACACTTATGTCATCTGTCTGGAAGGAAGTGATTGTCCTGGTTATGGCTAGTATAGAGTTAATTTTCCTCCTAGTAGCAGGTAGGGTGCTGTGTTTTAGATTTAGGATGAAAATAATGTTGATATCACACTGATGTTTTACTTGTTGCAGAGCAGTGCTTACACTAAGCCAAGGACTTTTCAGCTTCTCGCTCTGTCCTGCCAGTGGGCAGGCTGGGGGTGCAGCAGGAGCTGGGAGGGGACAGACCCAGGACAGCTGACCCAAAATATCCAAAGGGGTATGCCATACCATATGGTATCATGCTGAACAAGTACTATGGGGTGGCTGGCTGGGGTGGGGGATACCAGCTGCTCAGGGATAGGCTGAGCATTGGCCAAAGGGTGGTGAGCAATGTGCATTGTGCACCAGTTTTGTACACATTATTATCAGTATCACATTATTATCTCTAACTCAACCCACAAGCTTTCATTTAATTTTCTTTTTTTCTGTTCTCTCCCCCAACCCACAGAGGGAGGAGGGAGGGTGAGAGAACAGCTCTGTGGTGCTTAGCTGCCAACTGGGTTAAACCACTAGAGTGGTACACAAGTAACAAACTGGAAGACCCTGAAAACATCTAGCTATCTGAGGATGTACGAGGGAAAGAGAGGAAATGACTAAATCTTTACACTATTTGCTCTGAAAGAGTCAGTTAAGAATATCTCAGGGCTAGGTTAAAGTGAGTCTCAGTGTAAATGGACCTTCAGTGGGGCAGAGAAACAGCAAAATAAGAGGTTGGATAGAGCTTGGATAAAGATATTGCCAGACACCTTGTGTTAAATCCTACAGCTATAGTACTGTTTGCACAGATACATACAAACCACACACAAACACATATTTTGATAAGTAATCAATTTATTGCCAAGATTATGAACTCCCTCATCAACCTGATAAACTGTTGTAAGATATTTATCCCTTAACCTAGTGATTTTGTCATAATTTAGCAGTTTTTACCTGCAAAATCCAATCAAAGAAACCATAATAATTTCTATGTAAAATTCTAGAGGTTTGTTAATAGCTTTACGAGCTTAAATCTTCACCAATTGGAATCACTTTGCTGGAGATACTGGAGATGGATATAGAACTTTTTTTATTGGCATCTTTTAAGATGATGATTCAATTTTTTTTAGTGAGAGGTAAATGCTATTTTACCTTATTCCTTTGTTTACCACCACTTGCAAGTCCTTAAAGTTGTGTTAAAACCATACCATTTTCAGGCATTAGTGTGGTAAATGTTTAATCTAACTTGTGCTTAGTATTATATGTAGTTAAAATAAGACAAATTCTGAAAATGTTTTAAAATAGTGTTATATGTTATTCCGTACTGAACTATTCCTTCACCTCTTATATATTTCTCTATACCAACTAATTTTGAGGACCTTGTTATTGCAAAAAACTTTTTTTTTTTTTTTTTTTTTTTTAACTACTTCTCAGTATAGGTAGCAGCTACAGTTTCTTACAAGTTACCTGAACTGGAAAGAACCTCCTGGACTTCCTCCAAGAACCAAGGACATATCCAAAGAAAGCATCAAAGTCTATAGGAAGTGTTCATCATGCATTTCAATTCATCTGAGGATATCCAAAGAGAAACCAGTCATCTGAGTTTATTTTTACCTAGCACAGAGACAAGTTTATACCTTACTGAAGTCAATGGTAAGTTTCTGACGACTCCAATGACACCAGGATTTTTCCCATACAATTCTGCAAACAGTTGTTCAAAAGTGCACCTAAAAAGAGACAGAAATCAGTTCGTAAGTGGCTTATGATATAATTTCTTCTACACGAATAACAAGAAGTCACTTCATGCTATTGAATGTGGCTTTTATTATTATTACTTTTTTATAGTGGTGTGGTGCAAATAAATTTAGAAACATAAATTGTATTTTTTTCTGAAATGACATTGCTTGTTTGGAAAACAGTCTTTCATTCTTCACGGATTTATTTCTGCAGGATGTTGATGCACCCCCCACTTTGAGTCAGACTGTTGTTTATCAAGATTATCAGGAGAATGACATGACAAACAACTCAGTTCTGTGACTTCTTGACAGTTCTGTTCCTTTTTTCTTCCTAGACAGGAATTCCATTTTTAGCTTAGGAAGGGATGTTTTCAATTTTTCTTTCTTTATTGGTAAATTAAAATTAGCAAAGATAGCTCTTGTGTTAAGTCACATGAAGTTTCATGAGAATACTGAACTTTGAGCTAAAACCGTGGAGGGTTTTTTCTTTGTTCTGTTCTGTGACAGATTTGTGACTTTGACAACTCTATTTCTCTAATGGAGTACTCTATAAAACCATTAGTAGTACATCATTACACATTGCTTGTAAAAACCCTTGTGACTATCAAGTTCTCTAATTATAATATGATCTTAAATATAGCTACTTTAATTAAGAACAATGTATTATCTACTTCTTTTTTTCATCCAACTAATGCTAACATACAAATGTGAATACAAATGCTAGTGATACTTGATACATAGAATGCTTGTATTCAGTGCAGTTTTCTGAAAGCCAAGAAGAAGTAGTCCTGTGTTTATGAATGTATGGAGTGCTTAGCAGTAGTTAAATGAAACTGTGGAGCCAGGAGTTGGACTCAATAATCATTGCAGGTCCCTTCCAACTTGAGATATTCTACGATTCTCTGATTCTAATAGGGATGGAGGGATTATGCAGAAGATGCTGTACCTGAACCACTGGTTAAGATATGACAGACCAAACAAAAAAAAAATAAAAAGTATCAAAGTGGTATCACATACATATTACTGCACATTTTTTTGATGGTTGGACAGATAATGGATTTTTCCATTGCTGTTTTCAAGTTGTTTTGGAAATGCAGTTACTCTTGCAAGATTATTTGTGTTTTCTTCTCAGCTCCAGTGGGAAAATGAGGCAGAGTTTTACCTTGCATCCACATTCCCTGTATACTGTAGATGAATTTCTGCAATGGCTATGTTTAAGGATAAATCATTCAAAACTCTGTCTCATGTTGTGGTATTCTACAATCACCGCTCTTATTATTACAAACTGACGCTAAAAAGTTTTGTAATCATTTCTCCTTCAGTGAAAAGCAAGAAGTTAAATTGTATCTAAGAAAAGAATTGTCTAGGCTTAGTGTTAAAGCATGTTAATAAGAGCAGAGCAATCCCTTCAGTGGTATCACCAAAGACATGACTTTAGACAGTTTAGACTTTGAGGATTTAATTGTGGAAGGGCATCAGGTACCCACTGTGCTAGACATACAGTCCTGCCTGGCAAAGTGTAAGCTAAAGCTAAATTTTGTATTGAACACATGAATTCTGAATTTTATTGTTGGTGGTTATGAAACCATTGTTCAAAATTCCATGAATAATTCAAAACGTACCTTTGTTTTCAGCAAGCAGCCCGGAGGAAAGAGTTCTTGAATTGCTTTTGTAATTTTCCAAGAAGCACACCTGACTTTGCCAGGAGATAACATGCTGAGATAAAATTTACAGGCTCTGGCTTTTCACTTCCCCTGTATATCTGGAAAGAGGCTTCCTTGTGCTCTAACTCTGTTCCCAGAAAGGTGATGCTACTGGGGTTGAGCTTTAAACATGGAAATTCAGAATGATCTTGATTGTATCACCCCTATTTTCAGAGGTAGTGTCATCCTGCTTTATTCTTTGAGCTGAATCTGTAGTCTAATTCTTCGAAAAAGCCTGCTTTATCTATGCTGGCTGGCAACCTTATAGAGCATCTATCTGAAAAGGTATCACCATTTTGCTGATGTTTGAATTCTCCAATTCAAACCTAAACTCCTCTGATGCGGTTCTGCATCCTGCTGTGCGAGGGGGAAGCAGTGAAGGATTCTCTTACTGCCTTTGCGGTAGTGCTGGCAGTGATGACTTGCTCACTTCCTGATCAGCTATTTATAGATCCCCTTACATAAGTTGACTGGAGGAGTGCAACAACATTTAGATATTTTCTGGGAACAAGGTTTTATACTGGGCAAGAAGAACATGTTGCAAGAAGCTAAACTTTTGTTTTTGAGGAGTCTTCTGGTCATGTGTGTCAAAAGTGTGCTAGAAGGAAGTCCTATGTCAGGCAGCTCTGAAACTGGTCTAGCACAGGCTATCTGTGCCTCTTATTTATAGCACCCCAGCCAAAGAAAAGGTAGGCAGTGAGGACAGGAATCTCTGACCTGCACAAAGGCAGACTGACTGTGACTGTACCATGTTAAGAATATTGGTAAAGCTGAAAAAAGCAAGAGCATCCTTCAAAATGAAGTTCTTTACCTGTAAAAGCCAGAATTGCAAAACATTAGTGCCATTAGAATAGACATTCTCTGTACAGGTGCAGCAAATAATTATATGTAATTTCCAGAATCAAGCAAATAGGTTGGATTATAAAAATTAATTAAAATAAAAATATCCCTGCAATGAGGGTTTTCCATAGCAAAAAGTAATGATGAAAGTCTGTTAATACAAAAACGTGCATTCAATGTGTGGAAAATAAAATAAAAATTAAAAAAGAGTGGCCAGAAGAATCTTATTACTGTAAAAAATAAAAAAAAAAAAAAGTAATTTAAAAAAAATCCCTGTAAAGCTGGAATTTGACACTTTGTCAATGGTGTCATATTTATCAAACTTAATACGTCAATGTTGCCCATTTAGGATGGGAACAAAGTTACATTAATTTAGAACATCAAGTTATCATTATTTTACACATTTTCTGTGGGACCGGATGCATTCTGTTTTTTAATTCTGCCATTCTTTTACTACTTCAGACTGTCTCCCTTTCAGATTGTATTCTCACATTAGAAGCATTTTAGAATGAGAGAAATAAAATATGAGCCTACCATGTGATTCCCGCCCCCCCCCCCAAAAAAAAAAAAAATGTGCTGTAGGAAACAGAAATATTGGATGTGATATACATGCAAATATATCTGTGAATTCATTCAAGGCTCCATAAGCTGAGGTATATATCCTCATCAGACACATTTTTCTACACATTTTGGAAAGCATAAATATTTGTCTCTTTTTATTATTATTATTATTATTTTCTGCTCATTTCTTCACCTTTCAATAAACATTTATTGAAACAAGAATATAAGAACACAATTCAGTAATGGATTTTTTTCTTGAATTATTTCAAGGTCATTTGAATATTTTTAGAGCAAAAACTTTAACTCACTGGAAACTAGTCTCAAAGATATAATTTCCAATAAGACTGATGTACTTCACTTGTTTAAGGTATATTATGGTCTCTATATAGCTATCCTCTTTATTTGTTTATATGTTTCTCATATAATCAGATGTAATAATACAAGTTCAAATTTATCAAATATATATGTTTAATAAGTTCTTTACTATAAACTAAACTTGTCACATTTTTCTTGTATTTGGGTATCAGATATAAACTTACAATTAATTATTTTAGAGTTTTTGGGGACATGCAAAATTTATGAAGGCAATGAAAGTGATAATGTTCTTTATATTGAGGCTAAGGAGAGGCGGGATGCAAATAATTTTATGAAGAACTAGCATACAAAGAAGATCTTCCAGTCAGAATCTGATCTTTTTAGACAGTCTTCTGGTAAATTTATTTTTAATCTATTTGGCCTTTTAATTCAGGCCTGTTTATCGAATTTCATGAAATTAGCAGAAGCGTTTATGTTAGGGTTAAAACTACCCTAAGCTCCTTTAATAGTCAATAGAGAAAAAAAATAACTAGACAACATCTTAGTTCAACAGACTTCTCCATTTTCGTTTTAAGATGCCTCTTCCTCTGTCTTCCTGGCAATGGAGGCACTCTGAGGAGACAACATTCCTGCTTCCTGTGCTTTATGGCAGTGGGATTATTTCAGGCTCTGGGCAAAAGTGGTAGCTTGTCCAAACTCCATGGAGCATGGCCAAAAATAAAATGAGAGTAAATATCCCAAATCTGAAATTCAAGCTTCTTAAAAGAAATAACTTTATTTTGGTTTGTGATTTGCATATATACTATTCTGATAACCATTCTCGAGACAGAAAGGTACTAAGACATGTTGAAATGTTACTTTGGTAATGATTAAAGTTACAAATCACTGTTGCCATATTCCTTCTTAACCACATTTCATGGTAGTTCTTATCATTTGATTGGATAGTAAATATCAGGTAGTGGCAGTCTAATTATATGATGATTGCTATAAATGAAACAAAGTAAATGGAGACAGTGTCAGTTACACAGTAATTATTCTTGGCCCTTACTAAACATTTTTAAATAATCGGGAGGAACATGTAATTATCTTATCATGAAAGAAAATTAAAAGTACCTTCTTGACTTTCAAATTCTTCATGGTCTCTTTGCACATTTGCTTCATGCTGCCCCAGTGTCTCACTCTGCTTGTGAAGCCCAGTCTATTCTCTGTCCTCTCTATTTGATCGCACACATCAAGATAAGGCAGTGACTTCCCTATCTTATCATATTAACATTTACAAATGCAAACATTTGCATTTGCATTTCTTATTCTTAGTTAACCATCCAACCATAAATAAATCACTACTCAAGTTCATACTCTGAGAAGACATAGAGCCATCAAGGATGTTTCCTTTTTGGAATAATCAATATGCAGAAATTTCTGCACCTAAGAAGCTAACACTTTTCTACTATAATTCTTGCTAGTGTGAGGTTTGAGAACATTTATTTTTTTGATACAGCTATACCTAGGATTTTGATAGCTCATTATCAAGATATAAAACTCCATCTTTTTCCTACTTCTCCCTGTATATCCATTTTTCTTTCATCTGTTTCTGCCACATGATTTTTTACCTCTATAATATTTAGCCTTAGAGTTTCTTTCAACACTTTCTACTTTTCTGATTGATAAGTCTCTGATGCCTGAGGCAAACAATTCAATAAGTGGTGCAGGGGGAGGATAATGAAGAAAATTTACGCAAACCTCATAGAAAAAGGCAGGAAGGCAGGAAGGAAGGCAGGCAGGAAGGCAGGAAGGAAGGCAGGCAGGAAGGAAGGCAGGAAGGCAGGAAGGCAGGAAGGCAGGAAGGCAGGAAGGAAGTCTTATCTTACTGGTTTTAGCATTGATCTCACAGGAAGTATCTTAGAAGATGGAGTTAGATTTTATTTCTACATTTTCACTTATTTATATCTAAATAAATTCCAAAACAAAACATAACAAACAAACAAAAAGTGCCTTTCACAGGAAGAGTATGAGCTTCATTACTACAGTGGTGCAAAACTATCATAACCTTGCAATGAAATGCAAGTTGTGTCTCCTCATATTACTTCATGGCCACCACACCTCTGAGCTTTGACAGAGAAGAGACTGCTCTCACTATTTTTTTTTTTTTTTTCTTCAAGAGACTTTTTTCTACTTCTCTCGGACATTACTATGTCTTAAAGTAGAAATAAAACAAAACAAAGAAACAAACAAACAAAAAAACACCTTCCACTTCTCCCTGAAGAAGAGTAATGGGTTAGCAGGCTAGCATTAGGAAAACCAAAAGCAAAGAGCAAATCACAGTATCTCTTTCTATGACGGTGAAGTGCAGCCACCCACAAGGAGATGAATATGTTTCAAGAGTGGTCAAACTTCCATAGGGTTGTTTCCATATAGCGAATCTCAACACGGGGAAGGTCAACAGTGTCTAAGGAAGGTTTCCAAGGTTTCAGACCTAAAGGTCAGAATCACTGTGAATTGTTTCTTACATTATTATATTCTTCACTATTTTGTCATGTTTTGTTTTCAATGGTCCAGGAATCTAATTTCCACCAATTCCTTCTGGAAATTATTTTGGAGATTAATGTCCACAAGGGTTGAGTGGTTCTGTTATCTCTGACATTTTTTCCTTGCTGACATTTTTTGTTCAGTTTAAATAGGAATGGCAACTGCTGAGTTACTTCTCTACTATATGTATACACTCATTTATAGCTCATTTCCACTCCCATTAACAAGCTTTTCAACACCCATAAGTAGTAGGAAAGAAAATATTTGCAGCTATTAACAAATGCACCATTTAATGACATTATAACCCAGCCTGATCAGAGCCTTTTACTAGATATTGGATTGCTTGTTGAAAGTCAATTTTACAACAAAATAAACACTGGCATGACATAAATTTCACTGTTTTAGTTTTCAGATGTAGTTATATACCATATTCCTCCTCAGGGGTGAAAAACATAATGTGTGCAAATGAATTTAGATACACAGCAACTGATTTTCCAGTGGTGATATAATTAAAGCTATAAAAGGAGTGCCTACACGTAACAGCTACTATGAGAGCCCCTCTCATGTTCCTATACACACGACAAACGTATTTTTTCTCAGTTTGCTTTAACATTTACTTGTCTTTTTGCAAAGCAACTAAATTATTCAGTGACTAAAAAAGTTTCTAAAAGACTGAGAAGCACAATAATTAGACCACTCTGACTCAAATTTTGCATTAGAGAAAAATAAATATTGCTGAATCCAAATACACCCAATTTGTTTGCTATAAGCACCTGTTTTCAATATATAAATATGTACCTCATGAGAACAAAGTTTTAACATTTTGGTTTTCTTTTTCTTTTTCTTTTTTTTTTTTTTTTTTTCTTTCAAGGTTAAAAACCTGATTGATAAAAAAATATATATTAAAAAATTGTTTAAAAATTATTTCAAAATTGTGCTTAACTTGGATAAGTAAAGTACCAATTAAAAATAGAGGCAATGGTTTCTTTTATGCCAAAGGTGGCTTAATTTACTTTTTAGCACTGATATTTTTTTTTCTTCTATCAAAGGAATAGACTAAGTGCTGCAATTACAGGAACCATTCAACTTTCTGCTGCTCTCTTTGTTCACCTGAGAAAGCAGAAGATAAGTGATTCTGGTTTTCTGTCAGCCTTATAGCACTAGGTCAGAGAAAGGGGGCTGCTGAGCATTGTAACCACAAGAATGGAAGGAGAGAGAATAAAGATGCCCAAGCACTGAAGATACTTCCATCATTGAAAAATAAATATCTTAGCTGTTTTAAAATACATTTTGGAATACATGAATAAAAATATATTCAACGAGTAGTTTAAGCAGGGAACAGTTTATAAATATTAATAAATTGAACTTCACTCTGTACTGAAGTGGTAAACTACCTCAGTAGATACTCCAAGTCACTTTTTACTCATGTTTTACATGTAAAATTTCACTGATTTCTCTGGGAATTTTTTTTTAAATCAAGAAAAAAAAAAAAGTCAGATTTTCTGATGCAGAAGAAGATGAAATAATTTCCCTTTAGTCACATGAACTATGCAAGTACAATACTTAATAGCCGAGTGTGGTCAAATGACTTCTGTAAAATATATTCATCAGAGGAAAACTTTCAATAGAAATGATGATATTCCCTTAGAAAACCAAGTATATGAAAAATTAAACCTTTGAAATTTTGAATGAGAACACAGAATATTTTCTCTGAAAGACAAAAAAAAAAAAAAAATCAACTCAAATAGTGCTGTTCTGCTTTGAACTGTACTATTTAATTGAATTCTAGCTCATAAATCAGTTAACATGTCCCCCATCTTCATTAAGTGATAAAGAAAATAATTATGTGAGAAAGAGTCAGGATGAAGAGCCCATCAAAATGGCAGAATAGGATTATAAGTCCTGAGCAACAATTATAGAAATGCCTTCATTTGGCATGTGCAACCAGTTTGAAGAGACTGCTTCAACATGTTTCAGTTTTGGATTAGTTATGGAAAATTTGAACTCTTCCTCTTTAAAACTGTGAAGTCTCAAGACACACTGGAATCCACCTTCATACTTGCCACATCTTTACCTTTGCATCTCTGTTTATGTAATATACATATTCACAATGAATCACCGATACACAGGATGCAATCTGTACTTTATTCAGACTACTATTCCCTTATTACTAGTAGAACTACCAACTGCAGTGTTTATGGACTCTTGTTTTGCTTCCATTAGAGATGCTCGTGGAGCCTCCTGGGTTAAATTTGCTGATGTTCTAAATCTCAGATTAGATCCACATCACAGCTGTCAAACAATCAGAGGCACTTTCAGTGCCAATACCAGGAGTAATATAGGTCTATAATATGTTGTTAAAAAATAATAATCAGAGGCTACAGGAGTGTCATGCAATCTCGTTGCTCACATATTACTGCTATTCCTTGCCAAAAAGAAAAGGTCATTTGGAGGTTTTGTTAAAAAAAGATTCATCTTTTTCCTGCTCTACCTCTCATTTTACTCTTTTAAAGACTCTTCATAATGCCCATTTCTCCCTCAAAACAACTTTAAAATAATTATTATTTATAATATACATTCATATAATATATATATTATCTAATTTTAGTTGTAATTATATTTCCAATTGCAAGTCCCAAACATACTTGAATTCATATAATCCTAATGGGTCCAGTGAGGAGGGGAGAGGAGAGGAGAGGAGAGGAGAGGAGAGGAGAGGAGAGGAGAGG